>OAMR01000558.1:129617-162593 GCA_900205405.1 Echinochloa crus-galli
GGCATTCAAGCGCCGATGCGATGCGGCTGCGCGCGGCGCTCCTGGCTACCGCCTACGAGTAGCTTGCTCCCCTCTCGTCTCTCCCCCACATCCTCTCCTCTCGTCTCTCTCCCACGCGCGGCGCGACCGGGGTACGCCGTGCCAGTTCCCAGTTGCCAGGACCCCGGCACGGCAGCTAAGGCGCCCAGATCTCGTACTCCCGTACTGGCTCCTACCGCCGAAGCAGCCGCACAGTACGTGGTGGTAGGACCGTAAGGGGTACTCCGTAGCTAGCTATCTACGCGGCGGGCCTCGCGCTCTCCCGTGGCGTGGGCCGCTTTTTTTGGGGGCGGCTTTTGCTAGCTGCGGCCGGCCGGGCGGCTGGCCAGGCCACCGCACCCCCTCGGCCGGCCGGCCGGCCGGCAGCGCGCAGGGCGCAGAGGGCCGCGAAAGCAACGTGCCATGGCCACGCCGCGCCGTGGCCACAGTAGCAAGTAGGCGCACCCCGCCCGCCCCGCGCCAGCATGGACCATCCTACTACACGGGCTACGGCGCGCCGTGCTCGTCGTTGGGCTCCGCGCGGCGCGCGCGCCTTTCCTTTCCCCGCCCCCGCACCGCGCTGGCGCTGGGTACGTGATGGTGCTCGGTGCACCGATCGATCAGCGCCGTAGTGTCGTCGCGCCCTGTGCGCCTGCGCATGCCGGCAGCGCTAGCGCTAGGCCCTGGCGGCTGGCCGGGAGGGGGGGAGTGGCTGGGGCCCCGCCCGCGGCGCGCGCCTCGCCGCTGTCGCCGGCCGCCGGTCGATCACGTGCGCTCGCTCACCTCTCGCTTTCGTGCCGGCGCGCGTGGAGTACTGGTGAATGGTGGCGAGCTCTCGCTCTCGATCACATGCGCGGACGCATGGCCATGGCCTAAGGCCGATACGATCCGTCGCTTTAGCCGCCCGCGCGCGGCACCCCGTACTGTTCCGCCATAACCCGACGCGCGCACAGTCCCACACCCCCGACGGCTCCACCGCCGACGACGCGCCTGCAGTAGTGCAGTGGGTGAGTCCGTGCACGCGGCCGGCCTCCTCCCGGCCGGCCTCGCCGCGCACGCAAGGCTCCAAACCAGGCCGGCATCTCCTCCCAACGGACGAGGCCGGTGCGGCTTGGCTTTCAGGGCGGCACTGTGCGCGCTGCGGCCTCTACAGGCCCCCGCCCTGCACTGCGCTGCCCCCACTTTTTTTGCGTGGAGAAAGTACTCGGCTAGCTACTGGCTGCCGCGATCATCGAGCGTGCCAAGTGGTGTGGGTCTCATGTCTCAACGAGACCACGATCCGAACGCGAGGTTTCAACTTGAAGTCGAAGCAAGCAATCACAAGCTAGGCTGATATGATAGGAATACATGCCACGCGCGCTACGCGCCTAGCTAGTTGCCTACAGACGCTTGCTGGCCAGCAGCACGCGAACAACAAAGCTCACGGCCCCCATTGACTTTTTACACTTTCTCCTCTTTGATTTGATTTCCTCTTTATTTCTGCTTTAGCAGTTTGCATCACAGGGCGTGCTTTACATAGATCTTAGCATATGCCTGAAAGCCGAAATGGACCAAACAGATTTGAAAACCCTGTGATCCCATCCTACATACCAAATCAACAACGTGGTGCTTACAACACGAACGAGCATCATCTAGGTTAGGTCATGGGCAGAATCAGGCCTAGGTGTGAACATTGAAAAAGGATAGGAAAAAGTTCTCAACCATGGCTGCAAGAGGCTTAACGTGGCTACCTGCAACAGTACTGGTATCAGCTGCGCGGCACAGCGACTAGCTGCCGGACGGCCTGGATCTAAGCTATAGCCAACACAGTGATTCAGTAATCTAGCAGCTAAAGCGAGCAGGCCAGGCGCCGTCTCAGATTATAACCAATGAGCCAGGCCATGCATATGCATGCATGTTTCCTGAAGGCGTGACCGCGTGGAGGCACAGCTTTACGTACACGGCGCCAGGTCGGACGGCCAGCCAAGACGTGGACAGCAAAGATCGATGCAATGCCATGCGATGCGAGCAGCAGGCGCGGCCTTTTCAAGCTGGGCTCGGCGTCTGCCAGAAACGGGCAGAAAATGTATGGCCAGATTTCTCGCGAGCACGGCAAGCTCTGGCGGTCTGGCCTCTGACTGCCAAAAAAAAAGAAAAAGAAAGAAGAAAAAAAGGGTCTGGCCCCTGAGCGTGTATGGGCATGGTGGAGCACAGGAAAAGTATGGTGTCATTAGCAGCAGAGGCGTTCATGTAATGTAATATAAAGCAGCAATTGGGGGGAATGCTTTCGGGAAATTCTGTCGGCAAGGCGAAGGTACAGGTAGACGACATTGTAGATTGCAGAACAATCGTGTAAAGGGTCAAGAAATTCTGTCGGCAACGCAAAGATACAGGTAGGCAAAGGAACATGCTGGTTTACAGAACAATCGTAAAGAAACCAACAAATGATCATCTACTATGTATATCTAGCTTTCGTGCATCGCCTCTTGGCTCTCTGAAACTCTGTTCAGTGCAAGGGAGAGAAACAGCTTCTGCAAAGAAAAACATGTATAAGCTGGCGCATAATCTCTCAACTTTCAAGTCTTACACATAATCAAGGTTCAGTCTCGATAGATTTGAATTGCTCCTCATGGAAACAAAAGCAGCGTTCGAGTACATCTTTCTTGATGCCCACAAGCACAAAACCACAGGAAAAAGAGTTTACCTTGAAACATGGGAGGAGGAAAAGACACCGTGGGGGCAGCGAGTGGCGAGCCCACTACGGGCAGCTCCTCCTCTGCTCCCTTGAACATCTGAGACCGCACCAAGTAATGCCATTGCCATGCTTTGAGCCTTTGAGTCTCCTACTTGCCACATTTGTGCTTAGCTTTCCACTTGTGGCATCAGGGCACACCATCTGTCCTAAACATTTCAACTCAGTAAAGCTCGTCTCCTCTCCTCTCTGACCTCTCATTCATCATGCCAAAAGCGACGAGGCATATGTTCCTAGGTTCCGTGGAATCTCTAGCCATATACCGTATATGCACCAGTATAGGAAGGAACTGGACCTGGAGGCGACAAGTAGCCCTCCAATGTGATCTATGCAATTTGGAATCTAAGGCAAAAGTATTCAGGCAACAACATGACAAAGTGTGGAATCGAATAATGGAACAATTTGTGAGGTGCTTGATGCTCGCCGCCGCCCTCAAAGCCTTCCACGAACGCTGCACTTGGAGAGTTAAAGGACGATGATTATTCTTCGTCCAAAAGGAGCAAATGAACGAATGGGTTCCAAATCACCCACGAATTGGCGTAGAAAACTGGAAAAGAATATGAGAAATCAACAGGATCCAACAGGCCGTGCTGAACGTCGATACATTAGCGCAGCAACTTGAGTCACGGATCTACGTGGATTACATTGGAAGAGGGACATTTTAAAAATAGCAAAGAAGAAAGACGTGTGTGATGGGAGGTACCACGGGATGGCCACTGATGTAAGGTCACAATCACCAAGTACTTCTTTTATAGGTGCTTTTTGGAGGATTATGCAGTGTCCAATAAGCGCAATAAGCAAGGAGCAGCGGGTTCCACGTAAATCTGATGGCCTCAAGTGGCCCTTTCAGTTCTGAACTGTCAAACAGTTTGCCCCACTCGACAAGTCATTGCGAAAAGGGTTGTGAATGGAACATGCGAAATCAGAACATAGGATCCTACCACAGAAAGCGGACGGAAAAAATCGCGCAGATGACAGTCGATGGAAATGATGGCAACTTTAGAATGCTGATGGTAAAGAAGCCACAATTATGAAAACAGTAAAGAGAGGATGCAAGGTAGCAGCTCTTCATGCAGGATCACTTCTGTAAACTCGCAGTTTCACAGGACATCCAGGGTAGGTAGATAAACAGCGGGAAGTCGACAAACATGCTAGAATTGTCTGTTTTTTTGTTAATAAAGAGAATTGTTTGTTTTCATGACCCAAATTGCAGACAAGTGAGCTCTCTTTAGCCCTTCAGAAGACCAATACACATATAACAAGGCACAGAAGCTCAAGTACAAAGCAGCTCCGAACCAAACCTATAGCAAAATAGTGGCTGGAGCGGCTGATCTGACAGGTGTTGCCAAGAACAGGCAAATGATTTAGTCCAAAGTGGGACAAACACAATTCGGTGGGCGACCAACTAGAAGACCAAGTACCTTCTGCAACATCTATATTAAAAGCATCATGAATGGACATACGACAACTATATCACCAGATTTCTTATTGGTTGTACTTATATAATATTATAATTTTGGTGATATAATTTTACGAAAAAGAAAGTTCATTTCACTATTGTGGGCTATCCACTTTTGTGCACTGAATTACGTGAACATAATTTTAGCTCAATTTACACCCTTATGCTATTCAATTGATCCAAAAATAGATACAACCCAGACGTTGCCAATGCTATGAAGATTACTCCCCACCGAAATCACCTATCTATGTCTTGAGCAAGGAGCAGCTTTCTTCCAACATTACAGAAAAAATGGACCAGCTAAGAATTTCAACATTGATCCATGCGGCCCTAATACAGTACAGATTCATTAAATTCATACACAATTTGATGTAATGTACTTCCAGTGATACAAGTATACCACTCAGCACTGTACCTCCATCGGGGAACTGTAGCTCCATTGTCTTTTTTTTTTTTTGAGAATTGTAGCTCCATTGTCTAAGAGGCGGAGTTTGTGCGATGAATTCTGACTTAGCTGTAGCTCTCGGCCCGGCCCAATGAGGGAGAAATTTAACAAAGAAATGGCCTGGCCCGGCCCAATGAGGGAGAAATTTAACAAAGAAATGGTCTGCTGCAGCGAACCTGATCGGTGCTGCTATTGCCAGGTTGACTAATCCAGCCCATGGAGGCAGAGGATCAAGGAGGTTAGGTTAGCCCGACTGATAAGATTGACTCGGGCCACGGCCTGTCTAGAATTTCCTCAAACACGACCTCGCTGTAGTGAAATGCGGCCCGTGTAGGCGTGAAGCTGGACAGCTACGACTGTGTGAGCGGGATATGCCCGCTGGCCGCTGCCGCTCGGTACAGCGAAAACCAACATGTTTTTTTTTTCTGTCACTGATCCAGCAAGACATCCAAGCATACAGGCAAGCCAAGGAGAATACGGGCTGATGGCACGCAACCAACGGCCCCAGACCAGAGCCTGCTGTCGATCATTTCACAGTGCACACATAGCTGTACATACGCATGAGTAATTGTTTGAGAAAATTCCCTATTTGACACTGAAAAAATGACCCATTCCTTCCTTGACCTTCGAAAACTTTTCATTCCCTATTTTACACCGAGAAAATTTTCTATTCCCTAAATGACACTGCCGTCAGTTTTGGATGTTAACAGCATTAACAATGACATGAAAAGACGCTTTTGCCCCTTGTGAGTTATGTTGTGTAACTGTAACTTTTTTACATCATTTAGATGATTTAGACTATGATTTTTCTTCCATCATGTGGACAATACACCAACATATAGTTCAAATTTTGGGCATAATTTTCAACATATACTAGGGGCAAAATCGTTAATCGTCTTTTCATGTCACTATTAACGCTGTTAACACCCAAAACTGACGGCAGTGTCATTTAGGGAACGAAAAAATTTCTCGGTGTCAAATAGGGAACGAAAAGTTTTCGAGGGCCAAGGAAGGAACGGATCATTTTTTCAGTGTCAAATAGGGAATTTTCTCTAATTGTTTTCTGTTTTCATCCTTTTTAATTTTGGCGAACGGCAACCGCTGTAATGTACGTATGCACTTGTGCCCAAAGTAGTACAATGAAACGGCGTAGCACATGGACTGGACGAGCTTCCTAGAAAAAAGACCCTACATGGTTCAATAATCCTCCAATTTGTAAACAACATACCGGCCGTCTGCAGATATACGGTCGCGTACAGATGAAACAGAAAACCAGCAAGGATAGAAATCCTTGGCAGCAGCACAGACCACAAAGCGCTATCTTTGTTTCGTCCCGCAAATTCGATGTGGACGCGTCGAGTGATTTTGATTCCCCACGGGGAAACGAACGGGCAGCAGAACCACAGGGCTAGCCATTGGGATGGAGGCCGGAGCCGTGGAGCGAGGCACAGGCAGCCGGCAGCGTGCGGCGCGACACGGGCGCTGCACGGCACGGCGACGCGACCGGATGGGACGTGTGAGCCCTGCTCCGTGCGGCCGTGCCCCTGCCCGACCCCGTCAAAAATCAAAATCGCACGCCACGGGCCATAGGCCACACCACGCCCCCACACCAAGGACACGGGACGGGCAGCAGCAGGTGCAGGACTCCACTCCAGCGTCCCGTCGCCACCCCCACCCGGGTGTAGACTAGACAACTCGTCGCCGGGCCCGCGCCCACCCGCGCCGTGGGTACGGGTGCCCGGAGCGAGCGGCCGGCCATGCTCCAACACACCGTGCGTGCGTGCGTGTGCGCGGGGAGGGATTCCCTCGGAGCCGAGCGGGGCCTGGCTGGGGTCCGATCCGAGCAAGCGTTTGGCTTTGGCTCCCATCATTTCGCCCGGCCCGTACCGTCGTATACCACGGCCACACTAGCTAGCTAGCTAGCGCGCGCCGTGGGATCGGCGGGATGGATGCATCCGCCGGGCCTCGAGCGGTCGCGCTCGCGCCCGGGCGAGCGGTCGGTGTCGGACTGTCGGTGGCGTACAGGTATTCTGCTGCGCTGACGGGCGGCGTACGTACGTGCCTGCTCTACGCCGGGCGACGTCACCGCTCTAAAGACGAATACGGATGTGGTACCGGCCGGCTAGGGCGAGGGCGAGTGGGTGTGTTGTTTTATCTCGACCATTCCGGCTGCGGAGTGGTGTTAAACAATGATGAAACCTTGACAAAAAAAAATAGTGCATGTTTGAATGTGCTAAACAAAGGATAAGAATTTAATGTCTTCGTAAAGTAGATGCACCTAAATACTTGGCTAAAGCACAAAGAACATCGTTGCCAAATTGATGAGCCCTCCCTCTCATGTTATATGCATGTTTAACAGCGCGAATATGTGACCATGGAACCCCAGCCCCCTTTAGAACGCTAGCCGAATGTGTTCTTTGTCTCTTAACAATTGTTAGCATGAGATTGTCCGGTGCATAATATTTTTTAATATTAGTTACATTTTCCACATGTATATCCTCTCCTTAATATCAAATGTATACTCTTCTCCCATGCTTTTTTTCGGCCGAAGTCGGGAGGGGAAGTCCCTACCTATTTTTTTATTTATTTTTTACTCCAAACCCAATTATTCGCTTCCATAGGGAGTCGAACTTGGGTCTGCTGTGTGTTAATCTAACCATTAGAGTAGATACCTTTTCACCTCTTCTCCCATTCTTATTGCAATAGCGTATTACTACACGTGATGCTATTAAGTTATATTTCAATTAACAACAATATGTACCATATTTTTCCATAAATATAATTCTGCACAAATTTGCATTTCAAGGCTATAGTTGAAAGATATTTACACTACATGTCTATTGAATATATTTGCAAAATAGAGTGGATGCTTTTTCCTATCGAGAACTTTTGCATGACCAATGTTTTCATTAAGGAAAAATGAAAAGTTTTACACACGGATCTCAACCTCATGCCAAGATAAAACAGCTAGTTACAACAATGTTAGAAAAAAGATAAAATACATGGGCGATTGTTAAACTTGTATCTTGGCGATACCTAAGTTCCTTAACTCTCAAAATGCATTTTCATATCATTGGCGATACCTAAGTCCCTTATTGAAATATAACTCTCAAAATGCATTTTCATGTCATTTAACTTGTCTTGATGTGTCACTTGAGTCCTTAAACTGTCAGGACACAATTTTAGGTCCTCGAACATGTACAGGGGTGTCATCTAGGTCCCTAAACTTCTAAAAATATATTTTTATAAATTCATCATATGTATCATCACTATTCCAAACACACGTGAAAATGAGAACCGCTCCTTATTCTCGCACTAGGGCTCTCCTTTTTCCATTGCCTTCTGAGAGTTTGGGATTCGAATGACATGTTTGGACAAGCTTGATGAATTGAAAATGAATTATGAAAGATTGGAAACGTACATAGATGATACACTTAAACAAGTTTGGGGATCTAAAAATGTATTTTGAGAGCTTAGGACTTAACAAACACAACATGACAAGTTTAAGAACAACCCATATATTTTACTCTTTGAAAAAAGAAAAAATGACCTATAATAGCACAACAAGAAACTAGCCATAAGAAAAAACAAAAAAGGTAGTCGACCATTCTTGCCACAATTCAACATTGGGCTTCCTCACTTACGTCCCGTCCTTGAGCACACTTCACACCGACGACGCCTTACTTTAAAAAAACTCTCTCATTTTGCCGCAACCAAATTTTCCAAACAGTGATCATTACACGGGTATCAATTTTTTTTCTAAGAGTTATGTAGACTATTTTTTGACTTCTCAACAACCGCCCCGATTGCTTTGAGTTGGGAAGTGTCATGAGCGTCATGTATCTCGAAGAGGGCAAGAGTTTAAACCTACATTTCCTATTGAAGACGCATCCCAAAAGTAGATGATATATTGTTTCCACCTCTTGTAGACATATATAGTGTGCAACTATTATTATTTGGCATCTCATAGTATATCAGTTGTTCCAAAGCCAAACATCTCTTATAGACTAACAACCAAAAGAAAAATTTGCACCTTAAAGAGGTATGTGACCTCCAAATTGTCTTCCACCAGCCAAATATGTTGTACCATTGAATTACGTAAATATATGGAGCTTGCAGAATAACATCGTTTCGTGACCATTTTCAAATGAACCGGACGAGCTTGTCCCATTGAGGTCACATCCTCTAGGCGGTTCTGAAGACGTAGGTACTGTATAATGACATGTATTGTGAGTCCTTTTGTACCTATCCCACCTCTGTCTATTAGTATGTGTATGATGATGTATGAAGTTAAGCCTGTAGAATTATCACACCGGCCTTCCTTTGTACATTTTCATTCAATTCAATATGTTGTTGCAAACACCCAACAAAGCCACAAAAGATTTTCTACTATCCATAGCTCTCTAAGTGCGAAAACTATCGAGCAAAACTCCATATGTTGCATGTAAGTTAAAGTATCGGCAGGTACCTCTAGTACCCCTAGGACTCGAAGCACCTCAAAACCCAGCTAAATGGTGGTTTCATCTCCAATAACATACATCAAGCTTGAGATTGCTCATTCTAGATATCGCACGATATCGTGTCCTAGAATGGTCATTATTGTTAATCCTTACATTTTTCACATGTAGCTACTAGCTAGTCTCGCATTTGTATTAAATGAAGTAGACTCTTCTCTAACATCCTATTATTTTTTTTGAGAACGCGCATATCACGTTTTTCATTAAGAAGAGAGAAATTATTTACAAGGGAAATACAAAAGGTAGCAAATAATGAAAAGCAAAGGGAAAATAAAGAAGATCTAAGCTCTAAGAAGGGTGAGCAAACCGACAAAGCCAGATCTAGCCCAAACCCTAGCCTTCTCTAAGATAAAGGGTGCTAAAGCCACCGGCATTAGCGCTGCCCACTCATGTACCCTTCTATTGCGTTCTTTCCAAAGCGACTAACCAGGAAAGTGAGTCAAACCCTTGATCTTAGAGGAGGCTAAGCGACCAACATCCCTATTATTCATACGACAGTAACACATTACTATATGTATGATGCTATTCCAAAAGTTTGAATTAAATAATGTTTCAGTTCACAACAACTAATATCTGCCGCATTTGTTCTCATAAATTCTGCATAAATTTGGATTCGATACAATAGTTGAATAAGATTGATACCACATATATATGTATTGAATATGTTTGCAAAATAGAACGGATATTAGTATCATCAGCTTCCATCACATCTATACCGTTAATTAAGCTTGTAGCATTATATTATACGGAGTAATACATTACCTTCCTTGATACATTTCATTCAATTCAAATCTCTTATATATTGCAAACACCAAATAAAGTCGTAAGAGATCTTCCTATATATTGCCTGCAGCTCTCTCTGAGTCTGCAAAATATATATCGCGCAAACTCCATGTGCAAGTTAAAGTACCGACGCAGGGTACAATAAAGGTAACAAGCAGGAATATTGTGAGAGAGTTGCATGCATGGGTGTCTCGAATTGTCAATGCTCACTCAGCTCCCCAGTTTAAGGCCAGAGACAGATCTTCTCACAGGGGCCACCACCTCGACCACATTTCCTTGTGAATATCTCCGGAGACTGGGAGAGTAGTAGAGTACCCTCATCCACGCACACATGAAAAGCTTAGAGGTAGTAGCCGAGATCAGAGACTGCTTTTGCATGAGCTCCAATGGCATGCAGGAGTCAGGACCACCCGCAGCGCCACACAGATTGGTCCCGGGTGCTCAGGTACTCTTGCAGCTAGGACTTCGAAGAAGTTGTCGACGGCGAGGAGAGCACAGTAGCATCATCTCCCTGCTGATCTTTTAGGTTTCACTAGTGCAGAAAGAAGGCTATGACTGGGGACAAAACCAGCTGGAGTTGGGAGGGTTTACGGGAGCAGCCCACCACCCATGCAACGCACTTTGCCCGCAAACGGACGTGCATGGGAACTTGCAGTGCATCAGACCCTGTTTGTAAATATGCATATGCTGCGCTTCATGATCTACCATGCATAGCCCGGGGTATTCAAATCTTCCAGCTCCTACAAAGACGAAGAACCGTACGAGTTTGTATGATGCCTTTTCTCTTGTTTGATTGTTTCTTACTGTGCCTGAGAAAATGGTTTGTGGTCCATATCGCCCTTTTGCTCTAAGTTCCTTATAAAAAGTCAGGGGACAAAGTGATGCTAGTCAAGGCCAAGAATCAGCGGCAAGACGACGAGATATCACGAGCTCTTATGATGATGTTGGCATTGGTATAATGTGAGATTTACTGATGACACATAATCTCCAGAGCCCTATACAATATATATACACTCCATTCCACCATGTGAGACGATACGCAGGCGTAGCTAAATTGTGAGCTTATATAATCATATTTTGTAGCAGTAGTATATGCGGCATTACTTAAAGTTGGTTATCTGCGTCTATCACAAGTTAGTAACCAGAGTGTCAGTGTGCATGAGCCAAGTTACAATAATGTAAAAAACTGAGGCTGTAACATGACGCAAATTGAGTACCAGGCCGGGGTTCACAAAGAAAGAAAAATCCTTACTCAAAGGGAGATGCTTGTCTGCAGATATCCCATTACCTATAGTGTACAAAAAAGGGGAGAGATCCCATCACTGTCCGATTGATCGGACCATTTTCAGGCATATGGAATCTTATGTTTAATCAAAGGGATGGATCAAAATGACTGTAACTGAGAGAACACTATGGACTTGTTTAGTTCCCAAATTTGGTACCAAAACTGTATAATTAGTTTTTGATTTTATTTATATTTAGTACTCTATATATGTTATGATATTTTGATGTGATGGTAATCTTCTTTTTACATAGTGGAAGTAAACAAGGCCTATGATAATTGAGACCAAGGATATCACGAAGAACAGATCTAACAATTCTCTTCCTGATTTGTCTCTTCTCCCGACAAAATCTCTTTGATCCGTCGATTTGATTCCGTCTCTGCAGCTGAGATAGTACCACACCACGTACGTAGCTTTACGTTCCTTGTCACCGCCCTCATCTAGTCAGCATTCAGCAGCCTTGCAGAAAATTCAGCTTCTTGATTTCAAATGATTTTATATATTGTGGTTCAAGATCACTGGAGTACTCACTGAGGAGGTTAAAAAACAGTTTGCTGGGCCAATGAAAGTTTGTTTGCGAGGTCGAGGAGTTTGCTTAGAATTATGTGCTTTTGTTGGAACTTGGTAACGAATCTAGGATTGGAAATGACCTACCAACCAAGAAGATATGCGTGTCCCTATATTCACCAAACCTAGGCCTAACACGCAGGCATAGAGGGTCCAGATAGGACTACTCTCTAGCCATTTGCCGCTGTACTTAACCAGAGTTTCCGTGATAAAATGTACGCCAACAGTACTCGCCGAGAGAGAGAAAATATCGTAAAACGGAAAACTTGCCACGAAAACTTCCTCGCCGAAACAATCATAGAGGGTCCAGCAAGAAGATAGAAAATACTACTACTCCCTGCTACCTTCCGAAGGGAAATATTCCAAGAAATAGTAAAGTACCAAAAGGAAACTTTACTGGTAATTAAACAGCTTTGCCTGGAAAGAAGAGCAGAGAGGTTAATATATTCATCTTGGAACTGTTGTGCTTCAGGAAAGAATTTTAAATCCAGTGAACTCAAAGCTGACAAAGGGGTGGACGACAAGGAATACTTTTCTGAAGCAGTTCTGCTTAAACACGAGGAGTTGTGCGTTTCACTGGCTCTCTGAGTGAAGGAAGACTTTGTTTCCGACCATCCAGCCAGCGCAGTGAACCATGGATACTACACGACTTGAACGCCCATGAACATTCGTGTGTTGATTTTGGTGTCTCCGAAGAAGAGAAATGATCACTCTGGACTTTATCCAAGATTCAAATCGCTACTCGTACGTCGTTACGAGAGGCCGGTCAACCGTCTTAGCAAAAAAGAAATTAAAATAAGATAATGTATGCCTGTCATGTCCAGAATTCAGAATTACACATATGTCGTCATCAGTGCTTCCAAGAGTGTAACCCTACTCTCCTACTTGATCCATGAATTGTTACCCCGGCCACAAATCTGTAGAGCACATCTGTTTTTCTTAAAATTGCAGCTTTTCCAACGTCATGAATCGCTAATACAATACTATATCCATCCTGAAATATAAAAGTTTTAGCTATGTACCTGGACCAGGTATTTGTCCAGGTGTATAGTCAGAATCCCTCGTATATTTCATGACAGACACAATAAGATCGGTTTTTGGTGGAAATTAGCTGGGAAGGATGACACATACGACCCAGGACAAGTCATAAATACATTAACAAATACAGAGCTCTAAGCACTCTCATAATATGAATGACTTTATACGTACATCATCATCACCTAATCTCAAAGTGAGTATAGAAGACTGTTTTCTGATTAAGAGATATCTCTTCTCTCTTCTATTAAAATAAAAATATTATATCAGCTAGTTAAAAAGTAACCATTAGGAGACGGGGTTGTCATCTGTGGCGTCAGACAAAGATGCGCAATTTTTTGAGTAATCAAAAAGTTTTTTTTTTGCCACCAAAGATTCGTTCGTTTAAGTTGGAGTATTCCATCTCCAGCTAAGGCCTTGGTTTAGATGTTAGAATAAGGCCTTGGTTTAGATGTTAGAATTGAGAATGTGAATTTGGGAGTATGATGTCACTTCGTAATCATTGTACCACTGTAGCATTTTGTTTGTTTGTGCGAAAAATTGTCCAAAAATTGATTAATTAGGCTCAAAATGTTCGTTTCGTAGAGTACAACAAAACTGTGCAATTAGTTTTTAATTTCATCTACATTTAATACTCCATACATGTTATGACATTTTGATGTGATGGAGAATCTTCTTTTTTATAGTAAATTTGGGAGTAACTTTTTGTATCTAAACAAGGCATAACCCAAACCAAACCAGAACATGCAGAGCTGGCCAGCAGTACATATAGGATAGCTGCCTACAGGCTATATACTGAGAGAAATGATGTCAGCCCCTCCTCTTCACCTATTTAAGACCTTTCTTCCTTGTGTTTTGGATCCATGAGCGCATAGCATTTCTCCTCCCAACTGCAAGCAAAGGCGACCCCAGAATCCAATACACGGCCTGTGTTCCTATCTCTTCCTTGCGTTAGCTTCTCACATCAGCGGCCTTTCCCTCCACTTTATGTTGTTCTTGTGTTGATTTGTAAGACCTTGAGTTGCTGCGCCCTCTTAACCTGATTTTTCTTAGGCCTTCTCCCTCCATTGTTTGTTGTTCTTGTATTTATAACATCCAAAAATAAGGTAGCCTGACCTAAGAAAATCTTATTTCTGCTAATATATATCGTTTGTGTTCACGTTTGCGAGTTCTCTATATCATATCTAGGGGATGATATATATCCTGGCCGGATCAGAATATGCATATGCATGGCCTAAATTTTCTCTCGTGCTTTGCTGCGCCGTTCATCTGATTTGGGCTGAGTTTATGGCTTCTAGAAGAGAGCTCTCTTCAGTCCACTCTGAAATAGCAGTAGGGTTTCATTAGCTGCCGACTCATCCATTCACCTACCCAAGACTATCGGCAAGGGATGTCTTGGTAGCTGAGTGGATGGAGCGGGAGCTAAAATCGAGCTCTACGCTGTTTGTGGTTGGACTGAAGGGTGCTCCCTTGCTCGCCCGTGCATGAAATCACCTTTTAACCTCGATACCAATCTTGCGTCTTTTCCTCTTCTACTTTTAATTAGTTTGAGCACACACTTCATTTTGTTAATATTTTAGGCTCTGAACTCTGAACAATATTCTTGAACTTATGTTTGAGGGAACAGTTTTGCACGTCCCTTGCTTGCTGTTCTAACTCGTGATTTTGATTTTTTTTTCTTCCTAAAAAGAAATTAATCCGCAGGGTCCCATGAACTATATTTATGCTTTGAGGTTCTTTTTGATATTTTTATGTTGGCCTTTTTCCGGCCAACCAGCTGCTGATGTTTGATTTTTCCTTTATGTTGGTGACTTGGTGAGGTCAGATGTCTGCTATTGCCAACTCTCTGCTCATATTCTTTTCAAGATGGATTCAAGTAAATCATGTCTGTAAATTGTCAACATGAACAACATTTCAAATTAGTATTTGAATTATTTCTTCTGGTCCGCATGTTTGTGTTGAGCTACCATTAAGAGCATTTCAGTTTCGATGTATGAACATTCCTGTTAAGTAAGTGCTGCGGCCCTAAAAGAATTCTTGATGCGGTTGATGTATGCTCATTTCTTAATTATTGCTCTTTGTAAGGAGAAGTAAACTTTGATTCTTATGCATTTCTCTTTCATTTTGCGAGGTATATTTTTCTTGTGAATTTAAATATAGGAAACTACGCTTGATAAATGCAATTTCTTCTATGTAAATAGTACTGAAGTAATGTTTTGGTTTTATTTTGGTCGATTTCTGTGGTACAGGCACAGTGTGCTTTCCCGTTTTTCCACAGTGCTGAGATCGTTGTTTGTCCACTTCTCAAATGAGTGCACGACTTTACCACTTCTCAATTTTTGTCGGTAAAAACATGCTCTCATTTTTTTTAGGTACTATTCCTAACTACTGCCCAAACAAATAGTTGCAGTCTTTGCAGCATACAGAGCCATCTTTCGAATTGAAGTGGTTCAAAATCAGTTGTGCATTTGGAACGGATGGGAGAAAGGGGGTTTTGAGAGGACTTAAATTTCTAGAACGCAAATCATACTGTATCATTTCCTATATGTTGTTGTTCATGCTACGTGACCCATCACCATTTTTCGCAATGCTAGATGTAATAATTCAAAAGTCAAGGCCAACTAATATATCTGTATACCATTTTCTTCCTTTTGCAAATTCATTTGGAATTCGTGATTAAGGATCCAATAAACTTGACGTTCAATTAATATTAATTGTTACTACATATTTGAATAATGGGTTGAATCTTTAATCTTCTTTTAAATTTATCTTTACTTGCTTTCACATCATATCAAGTTTAATTATATTACTTCGGATTGAAAAATATCAATTGTCTAGGGTTGTTGCTGGTCAAAATTTTCTAACCTTTGACCAAACTATAAAGAACTAGCTAGTAAGAATGATTTTAAGCTAGCATTCATCCGGAAACATATTTTTCATAATATCATAAAAATACGTCATATTTTTCATGATGTCATCAAAAATACGTTTCGGGGTGAATCTTATAATCAGTTTTACTAATTCTTTATAGTTTGGTCAATTATTAGTTAAAGTTTGTCTTTGTAGATTATTTTATGATATTACTTGCTACTTCGGATGAGGGAGCCGGATGTTTTTTTTATATATAAATACAAGTTTCAAGCTACCAGTATAAAACCTTTACTGCTCTCAACATTATCGTTAGCCATTCGACTTGATTTACTCAAGGATCATTCTCGTGATATCAACAAACCAGAGTAAAAAAATGAGATTAATAAATCAGTTCCAATTGAGACTTGTCACTTGTGGAGTGTGCATTACTACTTTCATTGTCACAATATGTTTTCGATGTGTAGACGACATGACAGAAAGGACATCACACAGAGTCGACATGTTGCTTTGCGTGCACACATTGCTCAATAGTCCAAATAGTGTGTAGTTGCTGCTTTCTTGGACCACTCCTCACAGATGTGCTTTTACATGTCTTGTTGGAGTACCACCACAGAACTTCAGGAACTGAACGTACATGCACGGTATAGTACTTGCTTCAGAAGAGTGTACGGTATGTCGTGCATTTTGCTTCAAAGAAGTAGTCTCTTGATTGGTCAGTCTCGTGATCGACCAAACAGCTCTACTCAAGTAATTTGCGCTTTTACGGTGATCGGTGTTAATATTCTTTCCGATATATTAACATTGATGTGCAAATTAACTTTTTTCCCGCTGCTTTGTATGTCCTTGCTGAGCAAGTCAAACAAACTGAAAGGCATATCAACTTATATACGTGATCTGTTTCATATTGATCTGGTGATTCCCAAACGAGTGAGACTAAAATAACAAAAACCTTGTTCACTTGAAAATAAGGCACTCCCGAATGTCTATACTCTTTACTAATTAAAGAAAACAAAGGGTGCAAACTGCAGAGAGTACGCTGCCTCAACCCATTAGCTAGCACTAAAATGCACCTGCATATATAAGAACTAAAATGTGACCTCGACAAAGTAAAGGAGATGGCCACGAGGTTTGCATGCAAATTAAACGAAGCGAAAAGATACACAGGCGACCTACATAAAATGTAATTGGATTAGATTTATCCAATAATACATTTCTTCATTACACCATGCAAAAATGGTATGATAATTAATGAGGAAAGAGAAGGACATGGTTTATCATGCAAGAAGCCGTACCTACACGAGAACTAAGGATCAAAGGAGTGTGACAGGTAGATAAAAGGAGAGACAGAAAGATTGGATTGATTGGCCATGTATTTCGAAGAAACTAGCCATTGACAATATAGTTTCAATGGATAGTGACTATATGACATGGAAGTATAGAAACTATTGGCTTAGTTGGGATAACCCTAAAGAGTTTAATGTCACTGCAATCAGATTGTGCAAATTTCGTGGAAGTATGAAAGCATAAGGCCAGTCTCAGTGCAAGATTTCACTACATGGTTACCTAGACTAGAAACTAGATAACTGTACCAGAAGTTTAATCGTGATGAAACTCCTCTCACATGCCATGAAACTCTACTCTCTCTCTCCTATACCACATCAGCACATTTATAATGCCATAACCCCCCTCCCACCATGAAACCTCCGCTGAGACTGGCCTAATATGAACTTGAGTCTTGTCCTATATATGCCAACATAGCAGAGGCAGTAATGTGTAGTTCACTGAAAACCATGTAAAATACCGAATCAGTACCGCATGGTCCTTTTGTACATACATTTTTTAAGAAGCCATATATCATTCCTAATACATATTATTTCCTAATACCCACTGCTATAGACTTTATATATATATATATATATATATATCATTTGCTTCAAATCACACTATTCATCGTTTTTCTAATAATAAGTCACTGTCCACTTTAATATATGCTTGTTGCTTGATATTGATATAATAATGACTCAAAAAATGTACTAAAACAAGGAGAATGTGCTATGAAAATTGCTCAAAGAAACCAATGGTGCAATGAATAGACCCCAAAACAAAACAATTGTACTCAAAATGTACGTACCTCCACAATAACTTTAGAATGTGCTACAGGAAGTAAGATAAGTACCAACTTACAAACAGATTGCATGAAATAAAGAGAAAATCCATACAATCCAACTAACTAATGAAATTTGACTAGATTTATCCCCGTTGTTATATTATAGATGAAGCAAAAACCAACCTAAGGGCGCATGCATAAACTAAAGATCCCAAGCGTACTACCAGAATAAGACTATTTAGTTTTAAGAAAGTATCATAACATAATACTGACGTTAAATTTATTGTATACAAACTAGAGATGCCAATGCAATATGTAGTTGATAAATCTATGTGACCTATTACGTAAAAAAATGTGGAACACCCCATGTGTAGCGTGGACCGTTCAAGAACTCATCGTTCATACAAATTATATTGTAGAAAAGATAATATCAATGTACTCCAGGATGCCGCTCATTTATAGGACTTTTTCCCAGATAAAGGCAGCATTGCTTGTAACTTTTTTCCTGAAAAAAAGTAGTTAAAGTGGACTGTAGAACTGTTTTACTAGATAATCACGAAAATGCCATGGACTCAGCCATAGCAGCTTCCTTTTTTAAAAAAACAATAGCAGCCTCCCTTGGCGCTTGCACTCCGGGCTGGAGGAAACCCTAACGAGAGGATCGGA
Organism: Echinochloa crus-galli; assembly: GCA_900205405.1. Lineage (NCBI taxonomy): Eukaryota > Viridiplantae > Streptophyta > Magnoliopsida > Poales > Poaceae > Echinochloa > Echinochloa crus-galli. Next base: position 148,100 of record OAMR01000558.1, read on the forward strand.
GCTAGGTGACAAGGACGATCGAGATCTAGCGCGCGGGAGTTGACAACTGCCAAGGATCGGCTGGTTGCACGGCCGGTTTTGTAACACGTGCCGGGCGCGGCCGTTGCCGCGGCGATCCCGACGGCCGCCGCGCAGAGGGAGGGCATGCAGAGCAGAGGCCAGCGGCGGCCAGGACGGGAGCGCGGTAGGAGAGAATCTCGCGCGCTGGCGCCTGGCGGGGGCGGAGGCCGGACGCGGCAGAAAAAGCTGGGCTTCACGAGGGCTTCTGGTCTCCGGTGGTCTTTTCCTATGCTGCCCCCTCCTTGTTTACTCCTCCCCATGCCTCCATGTTCCTGCTCCTTCGTCGTCGATCGATGCCTAGCTTGCCTTCCATCTCTCTCCCTCTCTCTCTCTCCTCTCGTCGGTAACCTCCACCTCCGTTCGTCGTTTCTCTTTCTCCACCCAACCACACTCCATTCTCCTCTCTCCCCGAGGAGAAACGAAATTATGAGCTAGGCGGTTCAGTTCACTGTGCTTAAACCCTAGATTAAACGTGTGGAGCGTATGCTAACGCACTGTCTTCCTCGCTCCTGTGATCACTGTCTCGCGGAGCCTACCGATGCGGAGCAGGGGAGGGATTGGCTTAAAAAACTCTGGGCGGTGACATGGCACGCTTGCAAGCACGAGAATGGTGGCCAGCCAGATTCGCTCGCGCACTTGTTTTTGTGTCCTTCCAAGCTGTCCAGCATGGGCGGCAGCGGCAGCGCGGCAGGACCCTGGGACACACACACGCACGCATCATCACATCCATTCGTCGCCCAGGCTCGCCAAGATGCGTCCACGTTACCCCCTCTCTCTCCATGTATGATGGGGGGCACAGTCACGTGCACCGCACAAAGCTTAATTTGCTTTACTACGGCTGCGGCGGCGGCTGCGGGAGGCTGGAGCACTAGTATTAGTATGTGTACTTAGCCTGCAGTACGATTAGTACCGTTCTGAACATAGGGTTCTGAAGGGACCTGAAGGTCTAGTTTAAGATGATGGCGGCGCTGATGCCAGCTTTAGCTTTGGCTGTTGCAGTGTGAGTACGTGCAGGGCCCTATGCACTTGCAGCCGTTTGACCAACAGTTCGAGGTAGGTATGGACGTTTGGATGTGGAAAAGAAAGCTAGCCGTTGTTTATTCATTTGAAAACAATAGTAGGAAAAACTTTTACGCCTTGGTCGAGCAGGCCCCGCCAAAGTGACTCGCATGTGCACGCACAGTCAGCCAACACGCAGCAAATCTCCGGCTGTATCTTTGATGTTCAGGCAGATGGTCAAGCGCAACCTGCATCAAACTGAGAGCTGTTTGGAGCTCAGGAATCAGAATAATCACCCACTTACTCGCAGTGTGGAGAGGAAAAACTGTCCAGCGAAAACGCAGCTCTCGTCGCTCACTGCCTCTGAGGTCTGAAACCCGCATCAGAAAAACTGTCATCTGGACATAGATCCTAGTAGCTTAGATCAGATGCAATGCAGTTCAGAGTTGGACATGCATTCAAGCACAGGGCACATCGCACAGCTCCCGTTCGTAGAAAGCCGCGGCGACAAGAACACAGCACAACCAAGTACTAGCGTTCAGGTGCAGATATTCGTTCAGCTGGAGATTGACCCACCTATGACCCTATGGGCTATGGTCGCGCACACAATTCACGAACGGACCGCTCGCCCGCTTTGAAGTTCCTACGCAATCCCTCGCCATTCGCCAACCATGAAACCAAAGCGTCCAAGCCAATCGTCCCGCCAGCGTTTCTTCAGAAGTTCAGATCAATGTACTATGCTGGCCACCGCACCACAACTGCTCACACACAGGCCGGCAGGCTTCTCACTTCTGTTCAGTGTTCTCGTTGCCTCTGCCTTTGAAGTTTGAACTAGGCGGTGTTCACTTCCCGGAAAGAGAAGTGAAGTTTGGTAAAAATATCACGTCGGACATGGTAGCACTTTTCGTTTGTTTGTGATAATCGTTGTCCTACCATGATCTAACTAGGCTCAAAAGATTCGTCTCGTCGTGTACATCAAAACCATGTACTTAGTTTTTTTTATTTACCCACGTTTAGTGTTTCATACATGAGGAGAGAGATTTGATATGATAGATGAATAGTGAAGTTTGGAGAAAGGATTTTTAACTTTTGAAGGAAACTAAACACGGTCCTAGTGAAGAAGCCCGTATCACGTGCAGAGATAGCGGTTGCGTGGTGCTTATTATGCATTTATGCTGGAACACATCCAGATAAACACATTCGTTGCCAGCATGCTGCGCAGGTACAGACAGCAAGCCTATTCCGGCACAGCTATGCGCAAAACGGGTTAATCGAAATTGCCGCACCTGGTCCATCTTCGCAACCTTAACATTATCCACAACAGAAGATGCACTGCGCCACTGACAACTTCACAGCCTTCACATTATCCACAAGAAGCCAATTCGAGAAGAACTAAATATACAGATCGACGGTTCAGGACAGACAGTTCGGCACGACAAATGAATTTACAATATTTATTCAGCTTCGCAGTGGAAAGTCTAGCGGTGCTTTATTCTTATTCCTCGGAGCAAACAGAGTGCAAGCAGTCGGTGCTCGGCGATAATAATGAACAAATAGGTAGTTTGTACATAGGCGATAAATACTTTAAACAATCAATTTGGCAAAAACAGGCGGAGTTCCTTATGGCTGCAGGAGCGGAACCAGCAGCCATTACATAGAAGCAGCTGTACCATCGGCCAATGAGTTGATTAGGCTGCATTCTGGCCAAAAAGGAGCTTCCGAATCTGCAATGACACGGGGCTTCAGTTAACTTGGTTCTGGCAAGATTTCTAATGAAGAAATAACCTTATTGCTGATAAAACAGAAGAATGGCCCTTTGTTTTGAAGTAACTGAATGAAAGGGCCCTGCTAAAAATGAAAAACCATGCAGTTCGCAATAATAACCAGACTGAAACCCAAAAAATAAGACAACTCCCCTGATGAATAACACGGAAAGTTGTAAACTTATTAGCTTAAGTCCTTTCAAAGAAGGCAACTGGACACGATGTGGAATCAAAAGGTTTGGTGTCAACACAGTAAATTGAGATGGCCAAAGGTACCTCTGGCAATTTCTTGCGGAAAACAACTTCCAGTCTTGCATCAAGTGTACTCTCAAACACAATCTTTCCATCTCGAGAAGCCAGGACAACCCCTCCAGAGCTGAATAAACAGATACTTTTAGAATGAAACATTGGAATGATGGCCAAGAAGCTAACCATGAACTGGAAACAGACCAAATACATTCAGAATTATAGCTGCAATCCAGATCTCATGAAGATTCATAGATAGATCATGTCACTGGGCAGCTATAATTATTGCAGCTATAATTATGTCATAGATCTTTGAGCAATACTTCCATAGATGTATCTATAAGCACATATAAGATTGTTTTTTTGTATGCAACAAAATATCTGTTCTGATCATCTCACTAGGATGAAAAAGATGTGATTTTTCAAGTTCAATTACTTCACCAAGATAGACATGTCTAATGCAGGACCGTTGGCAAAGTCTCGTGCAATAACATGGTATTGCTCATATCTTTGCTTTTTCTAAAAAAGCACGATTGTTGGCACATAGGAGATATCACGGTACAATAGCCAACAGCCTAGCAACAATACCAGATTTAAGCTTACTTTTATGTCAATTTTAAGGCTAGATGCGCTAATTCTGCCATGAACTGATGTGCCAAATACATATTATAGCCTGTCAACAGGCAGCAGATATAGGCAACCAGGAGCAATGAAATAATACTTGGTATCTAAACAAATAACTTGTGGCATAGCAAACATTACCAAAACTGGCCATGAGCATCATGATGGCTTGGGGCAGGTGGCAGGTACACATCATGGTCAACCAATATCTCTGGTTCATGGACATCTGCTTTTGATGCATACTCGTGCTTTGCTGAATGCAGTACCGATTCCACGTGATGGTGGTCTTCTTTACGGCAACGGAGCAATACAGCTGGCTCCTTCAACCGGAGCAAGCCCTGCATTTGATCAGACAAAACGACTAATTGATGTTTGACAATGATGGAAAGCAACACACAGAAAGTCCTGAAATGGCACATAGCATATTTGGCCTTATTGAAATTTTGAATCAGTTCAGATTAACCAAGTCTAGAGAAAAAAAAAAGCTAAACAGCGCATAGTGCTCCGGTTTGCCTTTGTTGCGATTTAAGATGAAAGCAATAGATGCCATTTTGTTTATGCGTTTTGAATTTTCATTTTAAAGGTGAGGGGGTAGAATTGAGGATGCTGCAGTTGTTCAAACCTGAACAATTAGATCTTTCAAAAGGTTCTTGTATTCATGATGGTTATGGCTGACACGTAGGAGTTCCTTCATGGCATCCTCTTTCATTTTGTTAACTAGATCATCCTGAGCTTGAAGAACTTTGATGCGAGAAGCATTCAACTGCATAGAGTACTCACTGATAAAGACCAAACAGACTCTTGTCAGATAACAAGTTTGATAAGTCATAAATATTGATGCAAAATGACAGAGGCATGTCAAAATAAACAAAATCATTATGGCATGTTTGGTACTTCAAAAGTTTTAGTGGTATATTTCCATTACAATGCCATGCGGGATACACCCTAAGCACACGTGTTCAACTGTTCATGAAAAGTAAACTGCTAATATGATTCCATTCTACAGCTCATCTCAGAATTTGCATGCAGTGAACCAAGCGTGCATTCAGTTTCCCGTTATATGTTCATTTTATTTGGTTTTCTGGAAGTTTGGTTCATGACATTCGGAAAAACAATAAAGAACAGCAATTTTGGTTTCTGAAATATCTTGACCCAATTTCTTGGTTCACTGAATTCTGCACTGCAAAACAAAATAAGTTTTCAAGAAAGATAGCGAAATCATACACCCCAAAATCCACCGCTGGATCTGAACCTGGCTTGTGGACCTGCCACACCTCTTTCAACATCCCCGCTATCTATCCTCAGTGAATCTTTTGAGGCAGATCGGACCGAGAGGGTAGGGTATAGCAAGATGGGAGGGAGGAAGGCCAATCTCGAAGGTCAGGATCGATTTTTGCCATCACTGGATCTGTGGATGCAATCTCCATGGCGCTGCTTGCCCTTTCTTCTTAGAGCAAGAACAAGAAACGCAAGAAGAAAGAAACAGAAAAAGATCCTAAGGGGAATGGATGGCCACACGGGGCCATCAAGACAGCAACAAATGGGCCTTGGGCCTCAACCTGCAGGTCAGGTGGTGGTGGCATGGCTGTTGCGTGAGCCATCTAGATAGGTTAGTTCAGTGGGATCGATTTCGGAGAGCACAGAACCGATTAACACACAGAACACCAATCAGACAAAAAATAACAATGTAACCGAACACCAGAAACCAAAAAAAAAAAAACGGTTATCTTAGTTCAGTTCAGCTCCAGTGTCCAGTTTTGCCCACCCCTAGTAAAGTTGCAGCAGTATGCAGTTAACTTTATTATATTTCGTTTAAGCAACAACACATGCTGCTTGGCGTGCAGTCCAGCTCAATGACATATTGTGATAGTGTAGCATGACACATGATGTGAACATTCTCAGCATAAAACACATTTCATGCCACCATATTCCATAGCGACTACTGCTTATTGAACAGGTGAATGAGTTTAGAGAATGAAGTCTTACATTTTCTTCCGCACTTCAACCTGCTTCTCTTTCCGTTCATACTCTTGCCTGATCTTCTTTTTCTCGGCTTCAACAAGCTGCAACTTCTCGATGTTGAATTCCTGTCGAGTTTTTGAACAAATAAGTCAAACATGCCGATCTACAAATTGAAATGCTTAAGTGCTTAACAAACTTCTAGCAGAGCAAAGACAGTTGAGGACGCATTAAAAAAACAACATTAATAAGCACGCAGACAAGAAGAGGTATTTAGTCGTTTCCCTAATCAAATATTTGATCAAATCATATTTGAACCTATATACCTTGAGCTAGAAACAAACATGAATCTGTGTTGAAATCAAATACTAAATAAATCAGATAAAGAAAAAAGGAGGCAATAAATAGGCATGTGCATAGAAATATAAAGAAAAGAAAAGGCACAGAAATTGTGCCAAATAAATGCTTGTAAAAACACATTTCAATCAATCTATATGAAGGTGGATACAGACATAAATCTGTGTGCGCTCTTCATATATGAATCAAGTGTTTCAAATTGAATATTGAATCCAGATCAATTTCACACACCGCCTGCGCAAAAACAACCTTATACATTATCATGCAGCAGAATTATAACTTTAGAAATATGTTTACATAAAGTTCACAGCCTATATTTGCCAGATTCAAAGATGAATTAGGATGTAGACGATACTGCGATTCTGATGATAAACCTAGATCTACGTCACACTCTACTGACATGAAGATTGTTTCTGGTCAAAATAAGAAGATTGTTATTAACACATTCAAATTCCACCCAAATGCATTAGCATATCTAATGATGGGGTGAAAATAGCAAAGAAAACTAGTGTATATAATGTAGTGTGAACCACTCAATACATCGCTGCTTCATGAAGTCAACAATTGCATCAGCGCATGTATATCCAGAGAGCACACTGCTCCTTCCACCTCAACCCAAATATAGAATATGAAGTACACCGTTTTCGGTTGTCAACTTGTTACGAACTTCAAGGTTAAACTGTGCAGCTACTTTGTAACTTCATGCCAATCTATACTAATAAAATGTACTTTTACTGGAAACATTTCTAAAATATAGATCTAGTAATTTGATTTTCAAATAGGTCACTACACTCTAGGAAAATCAGTAAATCATACAAGCATGTGAACGCATACATTGAATTCAATCAACATGCCTCTTTGTTCACAAGTCAGCAGTAAAAACAAACAGGATTACACACAAATGTGCACAGTGCATAGAAACCCCATGACGGTAAATATGTTGCCTAGTGTCCGGTACATTAGCAATTCATCTAATGCAACAAAAAATGGTATCTACAATCCCATCTTCCAGGTACAGGGTACTTAAATGTCCATTTCGTACTAGAGCTAGAAACCAAAAGGCAACTAAAATACATGGTTATCGGCATAGGTAATTAGTCACTAAACATACAGAAGTTGTGCTGTTTGAAACTTTAGATGTGAAGGGTTCCTCTCTTGTTTTCAGAAAGTTGTTTGAAGCCTAACTCCAATGGAGCTACCAAGTGCCAAGCATGAAATAGACAAGCCATTCCCTTCGAAGCCTAACTCATAGAATTAATCTAGAAGACAAATGGGGCGGCTCAGCTTAAGCTCCAATTTTGCTAATGAATCCATCTAAAAGCCTGTGCATTACCGCCAGCTAGAAGAATCATATACTCGCATTACCATCTGGCTACAGTTATACTGTAGACCTCGAACTCAGGTCAGTGGAAAGAGGACATGAATTGACCACTGAGCGCACTTCCAAGCACCAGTCATAGCTTGGAAGGACAAAACCTCTGCGATCTAGAAAGTTCCCGAATGCTCAACCACCGTGATCGGCAACAACTGAAACCCTTAAACCAACTTAACCCAAATCCAAAACGCTCTTCGATCTGCCTCGGAACCCGGGATCTACGTCGCTTCGACCGCAGATCTCGTTCCCGCAAAACGAAACCCCAAGCCGAACAGAACAACCGAGCGGCTCGGAAGCAGGGGGTCGCTCCCAGCAGATGTTTCGGGATCACGGAGCGCGTCGGCCAGATCGGGCAACTAGAAGTACAGAGGCGCTCCTCGGGAAGCTTCTAGAAGCTCTGGGGAGGCAGGGGAGGCGGAGAAAACGAAGCTGACCTCCTCGGCGGAGACGGAGATCTCGCTGGCCTTCTCCTCGGCCTCCTGGCGGATGAACCGCACCATCTGCTGGATCTGCTTGGAGACATCGGCGTCGTTCATCTTGGCGGCGGCGGATCCGACGGGCCTTCCGGCTGCTCTGCTCGCTCCGGCGACCGCCGCGCGGGGGTGGGGTGGGAATGCTGGAGCGGGGCAGGGAGGGAGGGGAGGCAATCGGGAGTCCACGGGAATGCTCGAGGCGGAGGTCGTGGGGCTAGTCTAGCCGCGGGAGCAACGTGATCGGGTTGGCTCCCGTGGTTGCCGCTGCCTGTCTGTATGTGCTACCATTATTTCGTGAACCCGGTCCATGGATCCGTGATCTGCCTCTTTGCTTTCAGTCATTGTCTGAAAGCAGAATTACTTATTAGAAAAAAATTGCCGTTTTCTCCTTTCGCTTTCGTGGATCGTTTTGCGCAACAACAGAGCTGATCAGACAGTTCTGTGTACTGAAGAACATAGAACTGAAGAACGCAGAGCAGCAATAACCAGCACCAGCACATGGTTATGTCAAAGCACCGGAGAATCAGCCAGTCGAGAAGCCATCAATAGGTCCTGAGATGGACAACGAGTTGACGACCGTTCGGCAGAGGTTACTCCTCAATCCTTCCTCCTGAATTCTTATGCTTACTGCAGACAAAGTTGAGTCAAATGACCGTCGTGCACCGTGCACTATTTTCGGCATACATGCAGCAGCGTATATACATACTCCTTCCGCATCACAATTAGATGACGTTTAGGACAGCGACACGGTCTACAAAGCACAACTTTAACTCCTATTTTCTATAGAAAATATTTATTAAAAAATTATATATGTATACTTTTATGAAAATAATTTTCAAGACAAATCTATTGATATGATTTTCACATTTCTAAACTCAACGCCTTAAAAGTTATTCATTATTTATATTTCCAAGATTTGACCCAAACCTTGTCCAAAACGACATCTAATTATGATACGGAGGGAGTACTAAAGTTGTTTTAGATGAACAAAACCCGTTTGGTTAAAAAGGTGTGGATATATTTCTCTATCTATATACAAGGATTTAATTATTTTCAAAACACTTCTCATCTCTCATCCTTGAAAGAGACCTAAATATCAGCTCTAACGGTAGAAAAAACATAGAAAGTTTTAAAAAAATGTTTCTAGATAGTTTCTGTCGTTTTGGCATTACTTTTGTCACCGTAGAATTTTTTTACTCACCCAACATACCCACCAAACAAATAGTCTTAAATAACCCCTATACATAACACGCGTGTGTCGAGCGGGCATATTTGCTAGTCTGTCTATCTATATACTATAAGAATCCAATTCTTTTGAGAACATTTCTCACGTAAATAATTTCTACCCACTCCTCACAGAGGACCCACATATCAGGTTTAACAATAGAAAAGACGTGGAAAGTTTTTACAACCAAGAAAAAAATGATGTTTCTATAGAGTTTCTGTCGTTTTGGCATTATTCTCACCATGAAATTTCTTTACCCACCGCACGTGCCCACCAATTAGATATAGCACATGATCTTGCTGCAACAACGCAATCGTCTTACAACCGGTAGCTCAGCAAACTCAAGACAGGGGGCTTGTGCCCCCTTGCAACCCCCTAAATCCACCTTTTTTCTCACATGAGAAGGTGTCACATGGACATGGATACAGCGTCCTCTCTGTGTAACTGTATGTATACATCTTACATCTGTCGGATCTTGAAGGTGTCACATAGATATTAGCATTCTCTCTGTGTAAATGTATGTATACATTTCACATCCGCCAGATCTTAAGATATGTTTTTCACAATAGCTGTAATCTAGATTATGTGTTATTGCTGTCGGCAGTCTACTCTTTCTTCAGGTGATTCCACCGAGTTTCCACTCTCCATCATTTTTTAGTACCACTCGTATCGTCCCTAGCTACTGGCTTGTCTGTCATAGGCGCCGGTCTATATCACTTATATGATCATTAATTTGACTACAACATTCTCGTGTAGGTTCACTAATTTCTCAATTTGTCGGACGGTCATTTAGCCTTTGCCAATCATTAAGTTTAATTATTTTGATGTTTTTCTACATCTATGGTTCCCTTTTTCCGTAGCTATCTTGGCAAAAAAAAATCTCATTAAACTTAACCGGGTGTCATTGTGTGCTGCGTCCAAAGCTAACGTTCTAAATGTGTGATGCTTAGCTTAGCTCGATTTCCTCGTATGTTCGTCCCTCGGACCTACGGTTCCTGCATCCGTTCACACGCATGGGTCAGGTCGACTGACCAACTAGAGGATATAATTTAAAGTTTATATTATAAAATTAAAAATTATTAGCTAAATTATTGATAAAACATTACAAAGTTTGAATCTTAATATTTATACGCGTCTTAAAAAAGACAGATGGAGAGAGTTGCTCGGATTTCTATATGCACGCGTGTATTGCGCCGACATAGTTAAAGTCTGAATAACCCCCCAAATTATGCTTTGGTTTAATTTACCCCATAAACTATGTTATTTGGTCCAACTTACTCCTTAACACAATTTGTCTTTTTTATTTCTCCTTGCACAAGATGAATTTTAATTTGAGACTTTGCAGGGAGGCAGTGAACATCATAATCTATATTAGAAAATATTTTATGAATTTTCATCACCACTTTCTATATCATATTGTATTTTAAGGATAAATTTATTATTAAATATATTACCCTATCAAAACGGTGACAAAAAAAATTATGATATATTTTTTAACATGTCTTATATTGTCTTCTATAATTTTGTAAAAGATAAACTTTAAATTCCACTTGTGCATGGAGAAACAAAAAAAAAACAAATTGTGTTAAGGGTAAATTGAACCAAATGACATATTTTAGGGAGTAAACTGAACCAAGAATTACTTTAGGAGTTATCTAAACTTTAGCTATACTTGAGGGGAGTAATTTAGACTTTTTTCTATTTACTAATATAGGCAAATGAACCAGGTTTAAAACAAAATTGTTTACTTAGTCTTCAACTGGGTGCCCGCGTATCCATGGCCTAGTTACATAAGTTAGTGGAAATATTTTAATCTCCTTCCAATTGGCCATTACGTGTAAGTTGGTCCTCTGTGAGTTTAGTCTAGCTCCACCCCCTTGTCATGCAAGAGTTAGCGTTAGACCCATGTTTATTTCTGACGCGCTAAATTTTAGCGCCGCCACATTGGATGTAAATATGTTAATTAGGAGTATTAAATATAGATTAATTTAAAAATTCATTACATAAACGAGGAGTAATTTACGAGACGAACCTATTAAACCTAATTTCATCATGATTAGACAATGTAATACTACAGTAAACGTATGGTAATTATATATTAATTATAGCGAAATTAAGCTTGTTAGGTTCGTCTTACGAAATAGACATGACTTATGTAATTAGTTTTATAATGAGTTTATGTTTAATACATCTAATTATCACTTATTTAAAGCGCTAAACTTTAGCACATGATCCAAACGCCATCTTAAAGTTGTTTCGGAACAAAATTGACAAAACCAGCGGCACCGAATGTGAAGGCGCTAGCGAATGATAAACTGATACCTTCGGGCACTTCTCCAAAGACGGAGAGTAGAAAATCTCCTAGTTTCCTACTTTTGAAACTCATATATTTGATGATTGACAATGAAATTCGTATTTTTGTCATAAAAAGAAAATCATAAAATGGTTGATTTATTTTACGATGTGAAGTGCTAGGCCTGTAGCGAAGATGCACGTTGTTGTCTTGTTGGGAATCTTTTAGAACAAAGTATACTCCGTAACAGGAGAAGCATGATGCATGATGATTGTTTTTTTAGGACAGATGAATGATGATTGGTCAGGCTGCTGAGCTCAAACCTGACTTAAGGTGGGCCTGCCTCCAGGCCCAGCCCATGGAGCAGCCCATACTCTGCTCCAGCTCAGAACAGATAAGGTTGCAATGATCGGCCCGAATGGCCTGGGACGCAAGTGACGGACCGCGCCCGTGATCGCCCTCTCGCCCGACAAAGTGGGTGGCCTTAGACGATCTGAACCGTTCTACCCAGATCGCACGGCTCTCCACACTTCCTTGAGCTCGGAGAACACTGTGGCAAGCTCGACGAACGATGACTTGTCACCCGTGGATTTCGTGGAGCCACTGCATGCCTGCCATCGCAGTCAAAGATCCAATCATCGCTGGACGACGGATGGGGCCCGGCGAGAGAGCGCGGCGGTCCCACAAGGCCCCAACCAATCCCTCCCGTGGGCGTGGGGCCGGTTGCGTGGGAAACGTGGACGCCTGTGAGCTGGCGCACCTCGCCATTGGCTGTCTCCACATTTCCGGGACATCCGCGGGGCCCACGGGCAACACGTACGCATGTGGGTGGTGAGGTACGTGGCGGTGGAGATAAGGCGGGGCCGCGCCGACCGCGACGCAACGCATCGCAACGGCTTCGCGTCGGCGAGCACGGGCGTGCGCGGACGACAGCGCCCGATGGCCGCCGCGCACCGGCAACCCCGATGCGCACGTCTCCTCGTGCTCTTGTACGTGGAGCCATAGCGGTGACTAATGTATGCGTTTGAATTGGATTGTACTGTACCGTAGGCGCGATAACAGCACGGAGTAGCTCTTGGGGTCAAAGAAACAATCACACACTACCCAGATCCCCCAAGTAACTCCATGACACGAGCCGAGCGATTGGCCTCGCAACTCTTGCAAGCGGCGACGCGGCCGGCTTCGGCCAGCGGATATCATTATAATGTTTGGCAGAATTCTTCATGGATTGCTGCTTACCTCTCTATGTCCACAGTTCCTCTGCCTCGCCGGCGGCGCCGCCTCCTTCAAAGGACGGGTCTAGGCCCAGGGATCCCGGATCTGCTGCCCGCTCACTCCCTACGAGGTGCCGCTCCCCCTCCCGTTTCATTTCTCTGACTTCTTGTTCGTGCCGCTGCGGAGGGTGCCGCCGCCGGCTGCCGCCTCGGGGTTCGGACCCCAGATCCGGCGCCGCCCCCCTGGATCCGCTCCCCCCGGCTGTTGGGGCTCTTCCTGCCGGGCCCTGGGGCTACACCTCGCCAGGCTGCGCCTACTCTTCCCCGGCAAGGTTCTGTTGCTCCGTGGGAGGTGCGTGGGAGGTCCGTGGAGATGTGCAACGAAAGTTCCACGCTCGTGCGTGGGAGGTGCCCCACCTCCGCTTGGGGAGGTGCCCTACCTCTGCACTATCCCGCTCCTTTGGTGTTCCTGGCTCGTTGCCATGCAGCTGTTATGGGTGGTGGAATTGCAGTGAAAGCGTTGCGCCCGGTGCGCAGGGAGGTTGTTGCCTCCGCATCATTCCACCGCCGAGCCTGCTTGCAACCTTCGCCCTCTGCAGCTCTGTGTTCGTGAGTACTTCGTGTCTCTCCCAGTGTTGGTCTGATCTTGGACTTGATATGCCCTTGGTGTTGGCCTCGTGGCTTGGCGAGGGCGCTCCCTTGGTACCTCTGCTCCGTCGACGCGCTCCTTGTTGGTGTTGTCATCTCATCTTATGCCGGGTGGTTCTTCGATCTGCCGGTCTACCATTTCCCCAAGGCTTCCTCCCCTTGACGGCGTTGGATGGTGCTTCGTGGTGGAGCCCGGATGTGCGTCTCAGTGCCACCACCAGCTTCAAGGGAGATCGTCGTGTCTGGTGCGGCTTTGGCTAGCGTACCCTTCACCACCATTAGTCCCCTTTTCGTCGACCGGCCCTCAGAGGGAGGGTATCGTCGGATCGGCGCTGCACGAGGGGTGGCGCGGGGTGCTTTGGCCCTAGTTGTTTTCAGCGAGCATGTTGCTCGATGGAGTCAAGACCTGAAGATCGGAAGTTGTCTCTCTCTTTATGTAGAATTAGGTCCTAATTCTGTGTACCTTTTTTCTTTCTTCCTTGGATTATGTCCACCTGTATCCCCTGCTTCATGTACCTGTACATGTACCCGTGGTTTGCCACTTTCAATGGAATGTTCAGGCCGGCTTCTTGCCTGCCGTAGTTGTTTCCAAAAAAAAAATAATTGCCATGGCTCAGCCAGTAGAGCAACACATCCCACATATCTCTGTCCTCAGGCGTCGACAGCTTAGTCGCTTAGAGCCTGCTTGGTTTAATTCCAAAATTTTGGCTTACCAAAGTTTTGGCAAGCCAAAATTCGGGTAGAGAATTTACCAATATTTTGGTAGCTTCGGTGTGAAACAGTGCCAAACTTTGGTAGGAAATCAAATGATGGCCAAATAATTGGTAGGCCAAAAATTTGGCATGCCAAAAAATCGGCATTGAACCAAGCAGGCCCTTAGTGCCATCGATCTTAGGGAACTAAACACGCCAGCATACACATGCTAGCTTTATGCCAAATCCGCAGATCTAATAAGAGCAAGGCTAATAATTTAGCCAGCAGCAGGCTGTAAAGATCTTTATAGCCCATCTCTCAGCCTATTTGTATAGTGATTTAGCCCTTCATCATTAATACATGGCCTACTTGTCTCTCTCATAATATTTATTGGTTCTTGTGCCCAAGCTGGCTGTAAACTTACAGCCCACCTTCCCTCTCTCCTCTTCTCTCTCCTCCACCTCACCATTTAGCCTTCTTGCAGCCTTCTATAATACTTGCTCTAAAGCGGCGGCCATGGATGACATAGCGCCCAGGCTCTCGACACATCTATTGAATGTGCAAGTGA
>OAMR01000558.1:162613-179655 GCA_900205405.1 Echinochloa crus-galli
CCCAAAAATCGAGCGGATGGGCGTCAGCGTCAAGGGGCGTCGTCCCTCTCGCTCGTCCGGTTACCTCCCGCGGTGCGCTCGGCGCAGTGCCACCGCTCGAGCCCAACACCCTCCTCCGCCCGCCGCTCGCCGGAGACGTGGAGCACCGGCCGGCTGCTGCCCCCCCTCCATCCCACCACCGCCGCGCCCTCCTCCCTCCACTCCGCCGGCGCCGCCGCCTGACCCTCCCCGCCACTGCCAAGCTCGAGGCGATCTCCATCGGCGCCATTGCTGCCGAATCGGAGCAAGCCGCGACCGCCGCCGCCCCAATTCCCGGCCGCCCTCCTCCTCTATCTACCACCGAGCCCAACACCCTCCCCCTTTGCTCCTCCGCGTCACCACCCAAGCCGCCGAGCCACCACGCCGACGAATCGGACGCCCTCCGCCGCCGTGGTGAGCAGCCCCGCCGCCGTCGATCTCCACGGTAGGGCCGCGCTCATCTCTTCCCTCTCCTTTGTCTCGTGCGCAGGTACCCCGCGAGGCCACCTCGATGCCCAAAGACGCGAAGCCGGGGCCCGAAGCACGTCCCCCACGCGTGGCCATGACCCCGTCCGCTCGTCGCCATCGACCGCCTCCTCAGCCGCGAGATCGACGCCAACGTGGCCCTTGGTGAGCTCGCCATCCTCTCATGATGCTCCAGGACCAAACCGCACGCAAAACGGAGCACCGTAGCCCCGGGCCGCTCAACTCCGGCGAGCTGCCGCCGTCAGCGAGCTAGCACCGCCGCCCAGCCTTCCTGTTTTGCACATAAGCCCCTAGATATTTCAGTTTTCTAAACCCCCTAGAGAATGACATGTGGGCCCATGTAAATAGGTAACCTCACCAACTATACAAAGAGGTGATCATATCTTTGTTGTACATGTTCATCCATCCAACCAAACAATGGATGGGATGGTTCCATCCTTGAAAACATGGATCAATCCATCCATCAAACCAAACATGTGATGGGATGAACTCATCCATGTACAGTGTGGATGGGATGATCCCATCCAACCTTAACCCTCAACCAATCGCACTCTAAACAAAGCCCCGCCGCACTCGCACCGTGGTGGCGTGGCCTGGCTGCACAGGCAGGCAGGCACGCCGCACGCACAGCTCACCCACCACCCATCCACCCAGCTCGCGGTGCATCGCATCGCATCGCATGCATCCGTGCCCCGGTGGCCCGACTCCACCACCACCAGCAGTCCAGCGCCCAAGGTCCCGTCCAGTCCCAACGGCCTGTCATTAGTGCCGGACGGGCCCACATGTCATTAACACGGGATGCTACCAAGTGTGTTCCGTGGTAAATGATCCGGGTGGTGAACATGGCAAGGGACAGTCGTGTTTCGTACGGGTAAACTATGAAACGCTTCACGGAGACCAGCTGTAGATACTGTACGTCCTCCACGCCAAACCATCAAGGAAACGAAGGGAATAGTATCGTCTAGAAGGGAAGCCGTGTACGTCACTGTAGAAAATGTGCTTTATGTCTTTGAAAAAAAAAGAAAATGTGCTTTACCACCGCCATTTGTTTTCTACACGAATCGTTTGCTTGCCTGCATCCGGCCGAGCCAGGCTGACCGCATGCAGAATCTTTGTATTTGGTTGCCTGCATCGCAGCTTGAGTCTGGCTCACCGGATGCAAGATTCCTTGCCCAGCCAGGCTCTGGAGAAACGAGAATGGTGGCCGTTTCTTCGGAGCCAGGCTCGCCAGATGCAAGTGATTAGTCGGTTAATGATGTTAATAGTATATGATTAGTATATATTAAATGATATTGGTATATGTATTTTAAATGATATTAAGAAGTAATGAGATGAAATAGAGTTATACCAAGATATTTACACATATTAAATATTGTAATGATAGTTGTTTATTATTATTTTTCTCATACGGCATGCTTCGTGCGAGCAACCAAATACTTGTTCTACACAGCCTGGCTCACAGGAGCCAAGTAACCAAACACACAGGCCTTGCATACGTCAAGTCTGGCTATGGCCAGCCTGGCTCATCCGGTGCAACCTGGCTCGCCATGAAAGACAAGCAAACACGCCTGAAAGCTCCCGTAACTCGGGAACACAAGGGTCGATGCGGATCTGACTTGTGGCGGGTGCACCAACCGAGGCCCCTGTAGCAAACTCCCCGCCACGCGCTCCCCAGGTATAGGCCGCCGACACGTGCCCCCGTGACGTGGCAACACCCTTCCGCGCACCGCCCGCCGACTAGTCAGTCACCCCCACCGGCCCACCCCTTTCCCTTCCCACGCCGCCTCCCCTCCCCCGGCCCCGCTCCCCGGCAGAGCGCCGGGACAACCGCCCCGTCGCACTCGCGGTCGCAGGCATACGCTTCCCTCTCCTCGCCTCTCTAGCTCGCTCGCTGCCTCTCCCTTCCGAGTCCCCGGCTCCCGCGGCGGCGCACCGGCACCGCCCCCCGTCCACCGATCCTCGCGAGGCATCAGAAGCGCGGCCACCGGTGAAGGTAATCTCGACCCATGTCCCTGCGCCTTCAGTCCTTCACCCGTTTCTTCATCACGCAATGCGCTGTGCGGTTGTCCCGGCGCTCTGCCCAAGTGCCCATGCGAGCTGCGAACTTCGCGGAGGTTTTAGAGCACGCCGCGGCGGCGCAGCTCGCTCTGCCCCGTGAAATTTCGCTGCGTTGCGTCCGGATCCTGTAGTGTAAGCATAGGCTTGCCGTTGCAGCGTGTATAGGTACGGTGCTGCTTCTACATGCTGTGTAAGGATGATTCACTACCCCTTTCGTTCGTTTTTCCTTCCAAGAATATTTGTGATAAATTGTGTAAATACGTACAAAGGCATTCATATCAAAATTTTAAAACCAACAGGCATGCATATCAAAATTTTAAAACCAACAGGCATGCATATCAAAATTTTAAAACCAACAGGCACGAAGTTAGCTGTTGCTTAAAGCATGTAAAATCGATGCCCATATTCATGCTGCCCTTGTCGTCTCCCAGCGTCATCTCGCCTTTTTATGTGTTGGACAGACGAAACTTTCGGCGGGATCTAGTGGTAGATGATGCCGTGTAGGATTTGGATGGAAGTCGTCGTTGTCTTCGATAGTTCGATTTGTTCGTCAGCAAGGTGACGGTGCAGTGTAGAGCAGTAGCATAGCCTTTTTAAGAGGATGCCACTTTGGTGTGACTCAGGGACATGATAAAAAGAAAACACTCACTTCAGCCTGATGAAACAAGCCGAGGTTACTTCCACCGTCGCGTTTTTCTGTCCCTACCATAGAAGACAGCTAGAGCAAAGATGTGATTTCTCAACCGAAAGTTTGTAGTAGGACCGCTTCATCAGGCTCTACCACTGTTCGGCAGTCCTATCGTAGTGAAAAGTGCATGGCGAAAATATCTGATAGACCAAACTTGGTTGCTCTGTTTCATTTTCATGTACCTCAAAACGAGTTAAAAAGGATTTCAGAATTAAGAAGCAAATACTGAGCTATATGATCTAGGCTATTCTTCCGCTTTTACCTTTTCAGTTTCGTCAAACATTAAAAGATGACTAGTGTTATGCGAAAATTGTCCAAGAGATCTAGCCTTCACCATAGGAGGAGGCAGGCAGCCAGGCACTCAGGCTTATTTGAATCCGTGTGACTAGATTGAAACGTCCGCCACCATCTGGATAATTTCGACCAATTCTCTACAACTGTGATTCTTCTGCATGTACACTCAAAATATATCTAAGGCATATGATTGACCTGGAAAGACTAGGCATATGCAAGGACCTACAAGTTATATGAACTACTATTGATTGCATTTTTATGGTATGATCATAACCATTAGGGTTAAATTATGTCACTTTTGAGCAATATAGTTACATGAAAAGCTATTTTAACATCTTGGTTCTTTTAATGAACTTTGAGCTGGAGTGATACGTGTTGGATAATTAAGTGAGCTCACAACTAAAAGATGAATGGTTGTCTAAGAATTACTATTAATTGAATGATGAAGCATCGTTTCATTCAGGTGGGTGTGCGTGTGTGTGCTGTGGGGGTGGTGTTATTTGTGCACATCATATGTTCGTAAATAATCTCACATTTCTATCATAAAAATGTGCAGGTATTCACAAAAAAACATGGGTCACGATGAAGCTGTAGTTACTCAGAATTCTGTAAAAGCACCATCACCACCCAAGGTAAATACAAATATAGTCTATCCGTTACATTTCTCACTGATTTTTCTATCTAACCTGGACTGAAGAATGATTAGATGTATAAATTGGGCACTGTACACAACGACAAACGACAAAAGTATCATTAAAGCTTTATTGGTAGTAAATATTGCATCAAGGGTTAGTATTGTAAGTGGTTTTCCTTTTTCTGTGTCAGTTTTACAAAGCTACAAAGGGATTCAGATGTTTTACATCCGACAACAATCAAGCATACACTCAATGAACTTCTCTAGTTACGAGGGGCACATAAAAGTTTTGGTGTCTTACAAATTCCTGGTTGTTTTGCAGGATCAGCCAGCTATTTATCCATGCCTTGATTGGTCTGCTATGCAGGTTAATTGCCCTACAATTTACTGTTTGTGGCTTACTGTTGAAAATAAGTTCTGTTTTCTTAAACCATATTTCCTCATCTCATCTGTGCAGGCATATTATGGCCCGGGGGTCTTGCCTCCAACATTCTTTAGCCATGGACTAGCATCTGGTCATGTCCCTCCACCTTATATGTGGAGCCCACAGGTAATTTTAAGATAAATCTTGATTCATCAGATGCTATATATACATCTTGATGTATTGTAGAATTATGACCTCTCCTTGCGTCTCTGCAGAATATGTCACCAGCTGCATTTGGAAAACCATATGGTGCAATATATCCACATGCTGGTGGTTTCCTTCATCCCTTCATGCCCCTAGTAAGTATTGAATTGCAGTTCACCTTTCTCTATTTGCGCTCATATTGTAGTAGTCCATACGCCTAGGTATTACTGTCTATTTACTTTTTTGATTGTTTTTTCTCTTTTGTCAAGATGGTAAACCCATTGAATGCAGAGCCAGCAAAGTCTGTGAGCAGCAAAGACAAGAGTTTGAATAAGAAACTGAAGGAAATTGATGGAACTGCTGTCTCGACTGGCAGTGGTAACAGTGAAAAAACGAGGTGGTTACATCTTATTTCTAAAATATTTCCTATATGTATAAGAACTGTGATTTTGTCATATTTATTATCTGAGACTGAGTTTATTTGTATCGGGCGCTCTCACTGCAGTGGGGATTACAGCCTAGAAGGCTCAAGTGACGGAAACAACCAAAAGGTACTATTCTGTGGTCAATCATGATCATGTGATGATGTTCCGAGCAGGGGCGAAGCCAGCCAAGAATGGCATCGGGGTCAGCTCCATTCGAATGATGGGGAATGATGGGGTCAAGCCATAGATAAAGAGTATTTTGCTAAGGAATTTCAGAATTTTATCGGGGTCAGCTGACCCCGACGAAAGGCCCTAGATCCGCCCCTGGTTCCGAGTTAACTAGAAATTTATTTACGGTGTATGCATCTTTTTTCATTATATAGGTGAGCGGAACGCCCAAGAAAAGGAGCTTGGATGATAGGACTACATCAGGTCCACTACTGATTTACTCCTTTACTCATTACGCCATTCCATCATCATGAAACATAGCCTGGCATACATGGCAGTTGTATTTTTCAAGTCAGGCGATCCCAGAATTCTTGTAATTTTGTAACTTAATTGTTGAACCAAATGGATGGTTCAGCTAAGCTGTATATGACAAAAGGCCTTGATTTTTTTTTTCTTCAGGTGCAGAAACATGTGGGGCTTCAGCACCTAATGATAAACCAGGAGAACCAGGAAGATTAGCAACTTTGTCCAACGTGCGCATTACGGATGCAGCAATCAAACCATGTTTGAGCTCTGGTAGTGATTTCAGAGTTAGTGGTGGGCCATCAACTGAATGGCAAGCTAAGGTACGTTTGACGGGGCAGTTGGAGTGGACAGTTTTGCTTTTCTTTGCCCCCCTTCTGATATGGTGGACAATGCTTAATAGCTCAGTATCTCCTAGACCACCTTGTAAAAAGATATCACTAGTGTGTTTTGAAGGTTTTCCTGATTGTCCGGAGAAAAAAAAGGGTCTTCCAGATCGCTGTTCTGCTTTATAGAATTAATATTCTTCAGAGTTGCCAGAATGGGTTCAACTCGTAGGATTAAGAATTTTTGTGTTACTTGATGTTGCTTGAAGTAATTAGAACTTAGAGAGTTAATTCTTGCTATCTTACCAGGACGACAAGGAATCAAAGCGTGAAAGGAGGAAGCAGTCAAATAGGGAATCTGCCCGACGTTCGAGGCTGAGGAAGCAGGTAAAACAAAGCAACCGTGTCAAGCATGCGGTTAGTTGTTTCGGAAATTATTTTTAACTTAAGAAAAAAATGGTGGCACTTACTTGAGTGGAAAACATCTCTTTATAGCTTGTAGAGTTCAGGCTGGTTCGCTTGTTGCTTGCTTATAATTCCAAACCTTTCTTACACAGTAATGATCATGTTTGGTTTCCCTGTCGTTTCAGGCCGAGACTGAAGAACTGGCTAGAAGAGTAGAGCTACTGACCGCAGAGAACACATCCCTCCGAAGCGAAATTAACAAGCTATCCGAGAGCTCCCAGAAACTGAGAATGGAGAATTCCGATCTGATGGTACAGTATTTCATCTTCTCTCTCAGCATTTCGACAATCATTTCCTCTCAGCATTCTTCTCGACATTCGGTTTCCTTTCAGCATTCCGCATATCTGAAACGCGCCTCGCATCACCCACAGGAGAAACTAGCGGACGGTGCACCGGAGGAAGCACAGGAAGCGTCGGCAGAGCACCAGACAGCCGCAGCGCCACCGCCCGCCCGCGTCGTCAAGAACTTCCTCTCGATGATGGACGGCGCGGGGGCATCGAAAGGCGGCAGCGGCGGCGGCCGGCGCGTGGAGCACGGCGCGCCCAGGCTCCGCCAGCTCCTGGGCTCGTCCGGCCCTCTGGCGGCCGACGCCGTGGCCGCAAGCTGATTGATGGGCGTCGTCATTCCCTTGTGCTGAGCGCGTGCACGCATGTGGCCTGGCGATTTTTTATGAAGAGCGCCCAAGCTTGCCCCGCGAGACTAACGCTGTAAATTACAGTAGCTGTGTGTGTTTTCCAGATGGGCTTTCCTTCCGGCCGCGCTGTGCTGAGATACGGATGCCGCTGTTTGTTTTTTTTTTCTTTGTTTTTTCAATGAGCTTTTGACTTGGTGTTGTCTCAGCTGCTGCGTTGATCCGAACTGAATCAACTGATATGCTGTGCTGTAGATACTAATAATAACCATCAGGATGTTCACCTCTGAACTTCTCCGTTTCTGGCTGTGGTTGTGATTGTTTCTCTGCCCGCCTGGAAATTTCCTTGCACCAATGCCGGTCGTAGACTCGTAGCGGTGATCGCAGCGGCGGCCAGCGGGCAGTTCCCGTCGTCCTGTCTGGAGATCTCGACTGTTGCAAGTTGCAACGCGAGCGAACGTCCGGCAGCAACAGCGGGGCCTCCCTCCCTTATCGTGGGCGCAAGAGATAAGCCCGTGCAGCAGGACGTGGATCTGACTCGGGGTCGGGTAGGTCGACGCAGGGTAGGGTGGTCCAGTGCAGGGGTTATGGTGAGATCCGGACTCTTGCATTGCACGGTGTGTACTTGCTTTGACCCAACGGACGACTCTTGACCCCTATCCGGTGTACGCCCTTCTGCAAAACGGGTCCAGCTCCAGCCAACTAACCTTGCCTTGACCCGAAGTCCAATTTCTACAGATCACAAATGTAGGGCAACCGGCAACCCACCCTGTCAATGCGCTGAGTTCTTTGGGTTATTTGGATCGGTGCCATTATAATTCTTAGAAGTTGGAGATATAACACTACAATTCACTTATTTGGAAACATACCATTGCAATTCTTTCATACTTTGAACGGTACCATTATATACGTCTTTGATTCCACTAAACTGTCTTTGATTCCTTTGGACCCACCGGAGACCTCCGTATTTTCGTATGGCCCAAAATACCCCTGCTATCTCTCCTCTCTCCCACTCGCTGACCTGTGGGACCCAGGAGTCAGGGTTATCTTCCTCCTCCCGCCCGCCACATAGTCAGGTTGGTGAGCACGAGGCAGCGCTCCCCACCCCAGCCTGCTTGGGCTTCCGGCGCGAGTCCTTGGCGGGCATCGGGCGGATGAGGGCCTTGCTGTCCCCGGCGGCGGGCGCGCGGCAGTGGGAGGCGAGGCGGCGCGGCACGGCGGCATGGCGAGGTGTGGCCGAAACGCCGCGCCAGGGTGCAGCGGCGAACGGCGGGATGGGCGAGGGAGCTCCGTTCCCGCTGGCGGCGGCCACACGTCGGGCGTGGGGCGCGGAGCGCCGCGCCAGCGTACGGCGCCGGATGGCCAGGGGCGAGCGCAGCGTGCGGCGGCTGGACGGCCAGGGACGAGCGCAGCGTGCGGCGGGGCGCATAGGCGAGGCGGCTGCGAGCTCATCGCCGGCGTGCTGCGGCCAGGGTAGAGGACGACCGCCGCGGCGACCGAATGGTAGGGCGACGATTTCCCCTGTTGCAGCACCAGCTGAAGAATGGTTGGAGGAAGAAAGGAGGAAGAAGACGACTAGTGGGTCCCGCATGTCAGTGATAGGGGAGAGTAGCTACAACAAACTATATGTATTTGTATACGCCTGTAGGTGGGTCCAAGGTGTCTCCATACGTATTCTGTGGTATTTTTGTGAGAAACAAGGAATTGCAGTGGTATATTTCTAAATAGGTGAATTGTAGTGTTATATCTCCAACTTCTGAAAATTGTAATGGTACCGATCCAAATAACCTGAGTTCTTTTTGCCGTAGAGAAACGGCCAACCCGCCCTGGCAATGCTGCGGCTTAGTGCACTTGCCATTTGACATATCATACCCGAATTGTTTCTTCTATAAAAGAGAAGCTATAAGCGTCACGTAATTCTTGATTTGTTAACTCTCGTAACTGATTTTTTTAGAAAAATGATTTTATGAAAAACTAATTCTCTACGATAAATTTTAAGAATCAAGAGGATCTTGTGGGAGAAATGAATCAAAACAATCTATTTTTTATTTTTGATAATCATTTCATTGAATAACATAAAATTATTTCTCTTTAAACAAACTGTTGGTAGAACTCCTCCTAAATTTGGCTTAAAAGTTGTTCTGAAAGATTTGCCAAATAAACCCAAAGAATCACCAAAGGGCAACTCATCCTATCAATGTTATATTATTGGCTACGTGGTGGCATTTGAATTCTAGAGCACTTTTGTCATTGGCAGTGAATTGAACAATGTTTATGGGAAAAAAACATCAAGTCCAGCAAAGTTGTAGGTAACTTGCACATGCATTATTGCTTTTTGATAGATGCTTCGACGATTTTCTAGTTCTATTATTCGTGCCGATTGGCATAGAAGCAAAAAATAGATGAGAAAAGATGTTTTATAGGAGGAAAAGGACTACAAAGTGTTGCAAAGTTGTAGGTTACTCGTTCATGCACGGTTGCTTTACTTGATGTATTGACGGTTTCAAATCTTAGTGCACTTGCTAGTTGGAAACAAAGTGAATCATAAAAAGACAAAACGATGTTTACAAGCAAAGTTGTAAACAACTCATTTGTGCATAATTGCTTTAATAGATGCATCGACCAATTATAGTGACTTCCTAGTTTGCGATGAAGTGAATGATAGGAAAGATAAGGACGTTTACTAGCAAAGTTGTAAATGGCTCATTTGTGCATGAATATTTTAGGGGATGCGTCAATGGTTTTCAAATTTTAGTGCATCGAATTGGCAACGAAGCAAAAAGATGCTTATGAGGAAAAACAAGAAGTTTAGAAATGTTGCACGTGACTCATTCATACATGAATGTTTTAGTGGATGTGTCCATGGTTTTTGAATGTGCCTGCCACCTACCGACGAAGTAAACACTAGAAGAGAAAATATGATTTAGGGGAAAAGGGAAAAAATACTGAAGTTATTGGAGTGTCACGGATTTGCAATTAATTTTTAAATTGCATTACACCTAGTCGATGACAATACTGTGAACGACAAAAGACAAAAAAGATGTTTATATAGAAAAAGGAATGGAAAGTTTACAAAAATTGTAGGCAGATTATAATTTATGTGCTACTTGGCAGTGAAGTGAACAATAGAAGAGAAAATGATGCTTTGCGAGGAAAAATAATGGGAAGTTTAGCAAAGTTGTTGACTTTTGCATGACTACTTTAGTTGATGTGTAGATGTTTTTAGAATTTTTGTATATTTGTGAGCAATAGGGAAGAAAAGATGTTTTAGGGGTAAAGAAAGAATACGAGAGTTCCAAGTGATTCTTTTGTATACATCACTTTCAATAAACACATTAACGGTAGCATGCCTTCCAGATGGCAGCACATCAAACTAAAGATGGGAGAGAGAAAAAAAGATGTTTATAGGGGCAAAGAAGTTTAGTAAAGTTGTAGGTGTCTCATTTAAACACGGCTACTTTAGTAAAGTTTTTCATGTTACTTAGTGGCAAAGGAAATCATAGAAGAGAAAATATATTTGAGAGGAAATAAATAGTCATGATTTTTGAAGGCTAGTGGATCTACTTGTTAGCGCAAAGTTTTGTAGGTGGCTCATTCATACCAACTATTTTTGTAGTTGATATTTTTCCGATAACAGTTAGCAGCAAAAGCTAGCAAAAGAAGCCAAAAGATATTTTTTAGGACTAAGAAGATTTAGCAAAGTTATATGTGACTTATATTTTAATCGTGGATTAAAAAAGAGTAAAAACTTATGGGAAGGATATAAAGTTTACTAGCAAAGTTACAACGGGGTTCGTAGTGTACGGATGCTTCAACGAACGAAGGTAGACTTCGGAAACCGTGGGAGTAAATCGTAGAGGACAAAAGATCTTTACACAAAAGGAAGGTTAATAAGTTTAGCAAAGCTACATACATGCGCATGGTTCTGCCGGGGAGGTATCAACAGTTTTCGAGTTCATGGCCTCATGGGGACGTGCCCGTGGGTAACTCGTGCATGCACGGTCACTCCAATAGTCCACCCTGCACGTGTCCGCGTCTCTAGGGCGTGCGGCGCCGCTGCACGTTCGCTGGCTCTCCCCGTGGCAACGCAACGCCGAGGTGGCTCCCATGATGCGCCCTCGCCACGCCAGTACGCCACCCCCGCCATGTGCGTGCCGCTTTTGCCAGAGCAGGAGGACGGGGGGCAGATCTCCTTGCCACGCCCATTCCCCTTCCTTCCCCTGCCTCTCTCCAGTCTCCTCCCACCGCACTAGCTAGCCAAGCGCACAGCCCCTGGGTGCTAGCCGCGGCCGCGCGCCGTTCCTTGCCGTGCGGGCGTGGACGGACGGGTCCGTTGCGTTGATCTCGCTCGCGGGGCGCCGGTGGCGGCGGCGGCTGCGGTGGTGGTTGGTGGTGCGCGGCGGGAGAGAAAAGGAGGAGAAGAAAAAAAAAAGAAAAGCCGCGGCGCTTTGCGCTGCTGCTGCTCTCTCTCTGCTCTGCTCCTGTAGGTGTCACGAGATTTGGGCCTCAGCCTTTCGCTTTCCTTTTTCCTCTCGCTCGCAAGCGACCCAGGAAGGGGAGGGGAGGGGAGCGAGCCGTAAACATCCGAGCTGTTCCAATGGCGACTCCTGCCGCTGCTGTTGCTGTCGGCTCCAGCGCTTTGTTGGGGCGGTGGTAGCGCCGGAGGTAGACCTGTACCGCGGCGGAGGAGAGTACTAGGTAGGTTGGTAGAGTAGGTGGTTGCAGCTCCGCGCGTGACCCGGGCGCTCGCTGTCTCGCTCGCTCGCTTGCGTGCGCCGGGAAGGCAGTGGGTGGGTGGTCGGTTCTCGCGAGGGTGGTGGTGGCGGTGTTGCTCCCGCTCCGGTTGATGAGCATGGGGCATTGCTCCGAGCAGCGGCCCGGTTTCGAGGTGACGAAGGACTGGAACGGCGCCGACCAGGTCGCGATCCGGTCCCCGAGGGGGGCCTCCGTCCGGGTGAGTCCTCTTCTGCCTCAGATTTTTTTTACTCGCGGTTTCCCACAGGCAATCGGCACGGCATTTCTCGGTCGCGCGAGAAGCTTATAGTCTGATGCGAGCGTTCGGTTGTGGGAGCAGGTCTGCCTGCACGGCGGGCAGGTGGTCTCTTGGAGGAACGACCGCGGTGAGGAGCTCCTCTTCAGTAGCAGCAAGGTGAGTAGTATCTGTTGCAATGTGTCTTTCTTTTACTCGTCGGGGGGAAGGATCTGATTCCGTAACTGTGACCAATTGCGATACACAAGCACTTGATTACTGTTCTCGCGAATATCCAGTTCGGGTATTTGCAAAAAAAAACATTTTGTTTGTGTTTACAGTTTGATGACATTACTCATAGGAAAACAAACTGGCGTTGATTAAATACTACTACTTCTACTACATGCGGAACACGTTCACTCTACATATGTAGTTAGTCTATTTATGTGATTGGATGAAGGCAAGGCCAAGTCACTGTTCACTCTCTGCTGCAGAGTGTCAAATTTGTTCTGAAGATTTCAGAATTGACCGTTTCCTTTAGATTGGTTATCTGTTCCCATTTATCCTTAAATTATACAGGCGAACATTTTGCTCTCTCTGCACTTGTGGTTTCTACACTAAAGACTTCGTGTCGGACCTGACATCCCCTTCTGAGAGCACAATAAGCTACAGCCTTCTTACTTTAAGAACTTTGGCAACCATTTTTCTGGCATACAGGCAATCTTCAAGCCACCAAGATCGATGCGCGGTGGGATTCCAATATGCTTCCCACAGGTATTGCAATATTTCTGCCCACTCTGTGTTTTGTAGTAGACAATGCAAAACTTTGCCATTTTCCAAGTGAGGACAGAACTAAATGCTCGTGCAATATTCCTTTTGTTGAGGAGAATACTGAATCTTTTGAAATGTTTAACTTTGTCAGTTTGGAAACTGTGGAACTTTGGAGCAGCATGGATTTGCAAGGAACAAGATATGGACAATAGATGAAGAGGCTCCACCACTAAATTATGGTGATAATAATAACAACAAAGCTTCTGTTGACCTTCTGCTAAAGCCATCTGAAGATGACCTGAAGTGCTGGCCACACAGGTATGATGACAATTGCTTTGGCATGGTTGCATTTGAATTACAAATATGAACTTTTGTTACCGTTAAATGAAAGCAAATGTCAAAGTCGTTTCAGAATGAAGGAAGGTTGTTAGTTGTGTCCCTGTGGACTTTGGTGTCGAAAATCTTCCACGTGACTGATTTATCAGAACCTGGCTCTGCTTCAATTTTTTATGATGCGTATAAGAGAATAGTAGCTGGGTAATAAATTAGAGAAGGTGCTATCTCCCGTCTCTTTTTCATCCATGATCTCATTCCATGTGCATATTTTGCTTTAAAAAAAAAAGAATCTGAACAGGCCACACCTGTCGTGTTCTAGATGGGATGCTCTGTGCACAATTATTCAGTGCTTCTACTCAAAGCTAAGTCAATTGCGGAGTAGTTCTGTGATAAAATAATACTTTTTTTATTTCTTTGAGTTTATAGTCAAGGGACATTGATGGTTGTCTTAGCAAGCCTACCCATCTGATGAAATTATTTATGCTGTAAATCTGTACCATTTCCAAGTGTAAATCAATCTTTAACAGATAAATGTATGCTTTAAGTGAAAGTGCGAGCCCATTTCAATATAGATGCTTTATCTAATTTGGTTTTAATTTGAATTACAGTTTTGAGTTACGTCTCAGAGTCTCTCTTTCAATGGATGGAGACCTTTCACTGATATCACGTGTCAGGAATGTTAATGGGAAGCCATTCAGTTTCGCATTTGCTTATCATACATATCTTTCTGTTTCTGACATCAGGTATGGCGCTATATAGATGGTTAATTCTTTTGTATCTGATTAAGTTCCTTTTTATATGCATAATTTGATGCAATGTTTTCAGACTTTTTTAAAAAAGGCTGTATAAGTTATTCGTTTCTCTTGATACATAATTTAGTCTTCAGCATTAGGGTTTATTTTTATCTTGAGACAGGGCTTAGAATCAACTATTTTCCTAGGGGTTAAATTAAAACTAAAGCACGCGGAATATTTGCTGTTTTTCTTGCTCATCACATTCCCCATCTTTTTTTTCCTTCTTTTTTGAGATGAGGACCTCCCCAATTCCATTCCTTAAAACATAAATACATTCCCCACCTGAAGGCATATAATTAGAACCTTCCAATTTCTACAGGCTTTGTGAAATTTGTGCTGTAAAATAACATCATCCATGCATACTCAGAATGAACCAGCCTGAATTGGACAGTCTCGTTGGTCGCCAAGTTGGTCAGGATACCTTGCTTAAAATAAATGCAAAATTACATGAAATTAACTTGATTCAATCGAAAAATATGACATGTTGGTATTACCATGAAGAAATGTATGCTCCTAACTTGGATTTTAATGATTATCGAATTTCATTTTGAGATGCTCCTAACATGCTTTCACAATCAGTAGATATTTTGTTCTCAATCAATGATCTCCTTGTTACAATTCAGAAGAATATTACAAAGAAGCATTCTGTTTTCCTGATGATATTATGCATGCGTTGATGTGTTGCATCTTGATTCCAGTGAAGTGAGGATAGAAGGTCTGGAGACCCTTGATTATCTAGACAACCTTAGTCAGCGAGAACGTTTTACCGAACAAGGAGATGCTATAACATTTGAATCAGAGGTACCTTTCTTTTCTAGATATACATGCATCGTAAAAATGTGGGGTTTATTTGGGCATTTCGGCTATATGGATTAGTTTTTTTTTTTTTGAACTTCGCTATATGGATTAGTTGATCATGAGAAAAAACTTGCTACTGTTATCTTATGGCTAGATGGCTATGGTTGCATCCATGGATTTGCACAGATACATCGGTTCATTGCTGTGAAAAGTTCTCTGAGTCTACATTGCGGTCAAAATGCGCTTCTTTTATTTTAATGTTGTTGATGTCGCTCTCTTTGATTAGTCTTTACGGAGTATGTAGGTTACGAGGAGTTTAATGTTGTTGATGTCGCTCTCTTTGATTATTTCGTATGGAGCAAGTCTTGGGTTACTAGGAGCTTAATGTTGTTGATGTCGCTCTCTTTTATTAGTTTTTATGGAGTATAAGTCTTAGGTTACCAGTAGCTCCTATGTAAGCTGCTGAGGTCATCAAAGTGTGCTTATTCTAATTGTTCCATTGGGCATATTTAAATCTGAAGAGTGTGCTAACTATCCCAGGTTGATCGAGTCTATGTTGGCTCCCCAGGCGTCATAGCTGTTCTTGACCATGAGAAGAAACGCACATTCATCGTAAGAAAAGAAGGGCTTCCTGATGTTGGTAAGATTATCTGTTTTTACTGCCTCCACAAACACGATATGCAATTTCGTAAGTTCTTACTCTGTATCCTCGCCGCCGTTGCATTCAGTTGTGTGGAACCCCTGGGAGAAGAAGTCGAAGACGATGACAGACTTCGGCGACGACGAGTACAAACAGATGCTCTGTGTGGACGCTGCCGCGGTGGAGAGGGCCATCACGCTGAAGCCCGGAGAGGAGTGGACGGGGAAGCTGGAGCTCTCCGCCGTGCCGTCGACCAACTGCAGCGACCACCTGGACCACCCGGGCAGGCTGTAGAGGCGCCCCGAGCTCGCTCGCCCTGACGAAAGGCATGTACTACTTTTTTTCATGTATGTACATGGGGGCGCTAGGTCCGCCGGCCCTGCTGGCTGCAGTATGATCAGCCTGCCAGCTGCTGAGTTTAAAATGCGCGCGTTCAGTATCTTCAATTCAGACCGTGTTTCATCTTCAGAGGAAACTTCAAATCGAGAATTCGAGATGTTCTTTTTCATCAAGGCGTACATGCGACCCTGCGCCTGCTAGCTCTATTTGTATCGATGCATGGCGCTGATGTCACCACGTACCGCATGCATTCGCTGGACGTGCGATCAAATTGAAGTATTAAACAAACTGCTACCGAACTGGAGCTGACCGCTCTCTGTGGGTCAACTCGATCGGGTAGTATGTATATGGTTGTGGTGTGGGTGTGGCCCGTGTGGGATTGTGGGTTGTGTGACGCCGAAGAGCTCGCGCGTGCATATGCCCGAGCCGGCATGTCGGATCGGTGTCAGCTGAGCTCGGGCTCACGATATAGGCCCCGTTGAGTTTCCAAAAGTTCAAAGTAACTCCCAAATACACTATGTAAAAAGAAGATTTTCCATCACATTAAAATATCATAACATGCATGGAGTACTAAATGTAGATGAAATCAAAAACTAAATGCACAGTTTTGTTGTACTCTGCGATATGAACATTTGGAGCCTAATTAATAAATTTTTGAACAATTTTTCGCACATACAAACGAAACGCTACAGAACGGGGGACTGTGCGATATGACCCGCACAGTCCCAATTCAGGGGTCAGCTTTCTGCATCTGAACACCGCCATAGTTTGATAGATCGGGCAGTTGGGTTTACAAAATGTTTCATTAATGGCCCTGTTTAGTTCCCGGTCACATCATCAAACTTCTAAAAATTCTCTCTCCAAACTTCACTATTCACCTATCACATCAAATCTCTCTACTCGTGCATGGAGTACTAAACGTGGGTAAATAAAAAAACTAGTTACATAGTTTTGATGTACACGACGAGACGAATATTTTAAGCCTATTTAGATCATGGTAGGACAATGTTTAGCACAAACAAACGAAAAATGCTACAGTGTCCGATGTGACTTT
Organism: Echinochloa crus-galli; assembly: GCA_900205405.1. NCBI lineage: Eukaryota > Viridiplantae > Streptophyta > Magnoliopsida > Poales > Poaceae > Echinochloa > Echinochloa crus-galli. The sequence continues at coordinate 179,380 of OAMR01000558.1, forward strand.
TTCACTTCACTTTTCACTTTTTCAATGAACTAAACATCCCTTGGTAACAAAGCCGGTGTACCGTTCTAAGATCAGTGCATTTTGTTTCATCAAAAAAAATCAGTACATTTTTTCTTTTTTAAAAAAGAACGGGGTCAAGGCATCACCCGTGGTCGCATGACAACATTGTAACACACGTGTCATTGGCTCACTGCCATCCCCATTCCTAACCACATGAATCGCGAGTGGGCCCAGCTCCGTTGACCGTTCGGTCCTCGACGGTGAACCGGTTACCCC
>OAMR01000558.1:198746-211814 GCA_900205405.1 Echinochloa crus-galli
TTATTCATTTACTCCTCATCTTTGGTGCAACTATATCAAATAAATGGCACTTTATAGGTGACTACCACGATTGGTTTTGGATCTCCAAACAAGGCAAACACATATAGCGTTCATGGGAGTGCTTTAGGTTCCAAAGAAGTAGAGGCAACTAGAAGCAATCTTCGCTGGCTTCATGAGCCTTTCCATGTTCCAGATGAGGTGAAGAGGTACAATTTACTCAGAAATTAAGTTATTGCTAAACTCGTGCCCAAGAAATGCCAGACCTCCTGCCAGTTTCCACTTTCAAAATAAAAAAAGTGATAAACCTGTGCTGTGCAGTGTTCATAAAAGAGAAAGTTGCTATAAATAGGTATTTGAGGCCAATTCCATGAACAAGAAGGTGATCTATGATAAACAAAAAGTGTGCTCGTGATCAGGGAGAGGGCGCAGGGAGAGAGGAGAGCTTGAGGGCAGGGAAAATACTTTTTCTTCTTTATTTACAATGAGTACAATCCCTCTCATTATATAGGGCCTCGATGTCTTGACCCTTAAGACGACTAGGATTGGATTCCTTATAGATTGGATCCATCCTTTCCTAAACAAAATACTTCATAATCTCCCTAAACTTGACTTAAACTCTAAGACTCCTACGGATGGCCGGGTGCAGCGCCCTAGGGCGCCGCCTCCTCCATGCGTGCCCCTGTTAGGGCGGCTGCTGCCCTTGCACACTTGCACGCCTGCTGGCTGCCTCCACAGGCCGAGTAGGGCTCTCCAAACCCGTAACAAGTACTCCCTCCATCCCTTTTTATCTGTCGTTTAAGGTTCCCAAGAAATAACTTTGACTGAATATAAAAAATATATATTAATATTTATAGTACATAATAAATAAAAATACTATAGTATACCTATTTTATTAAATAGCTGTTCCATACCCGAGTCACGTCCGAGTCCGACCCCCACCGTCTATCCCCTCCCCCGCCCCGCTCGAGTCTCCTGGTTTTTTTTCCGGTTTTCTTCACGCCGGTTTGATCTCACGTCCTTGAAGCCAGTTACCATCCGCCGTTTAATCCAGATCGAGCTCCATCGCCGAACCAAAGAAAAAAACAAATACAGTCCGCCGCCTCGCCGCCGCCCATTGCCGCCGTTCCGTGCTCCCTCACCTCCGCCCATGCTCTCGCCATAGCATCTTCCTCCCGGTTGGCCTCCGTGCTCCCCCGGCCCTGATTCGACCATCCCCTAATCTTCCCGTGGAAGTTGCGGATCCTGCTGCACCCCGTATCGAGTCTCGGTGCTCCACGCCCCCGCCGAGAATCGCATCTGCTGTTCAAGGACTCCATCGCGCGCGAAGAATGGATCTGCACTCGCCGCCAGGTCCCGCCGTCTCTGACGGTGGAGCTGCTGTTACTCTGCTGCTGACGAGCGTTGGACGGCCACTTGGTCTCCAGTCTCCTACGCGACATCTCGTTGTTCCTCCGGTGGAGAGGCGGATTTCTTCGGATGAGTCTGCACCGATGTCTTCGGTGAGTCGCGTGCCCCGTCGATCTCCTCGCGATGCGCAAATTGCTCATTGATCTCCCTCACTCCGAATTCCCAAGGTGCTCGGATCCATCCACGGGTGCCCTGCGAGCCTTTTTTTCCAATTCTAAATTCCCTCTTGCCTGCAGATCAAAGATGCTTGGAGACGAGGATCTTAATTGCCTGGGAGGATCTTAATTCCCTCTTGACAAGCTTTCATGACACGAGTGAGTATTATTTAATAATGATCGGATGCTGGTGAAAGATCACAGGACTTGTGTGGTAGAGTAGGACCTTAGTATTGCAATATTCAGTCTGTGCTACTTTCTTTTTGTACTGCTGTAATGGAATTTGATTTCAGATGTGGCATAATGGCACGAAATATATACCTTCATGTTTTGGTTTCCTGTCGGAATCTCCCACCGATTCTATGGGATTTATTCCAATCGGCTGCTGTTTTCAGTCCCAGGCTTGGTGTGTCTCCGCATCCGCAGAGATCATGGGATCGATTCAGCTGCCACAGCTATCCCCAACCGACAAATTGGAGGTGCCGGGCAGACACCTGACATAGTGCCGTGAAGCCCCAAACCTGTCTGGGACCAACCAGAACAATGCCTGCAGAGCACCCTCTGTCTATGTGCTGAGCGACAAGACCATCTTCTTGCCAAATTCCAAGCACTAAGGTAGGTATTTCTTCCTTTTTGTTGAGTACTAGTACAATTTTGCAATAAAGAGTGGACTGTGAAGTAGAATCCATAGTTTGTTTGTTGTGGGATACCTGTTAAGATAAGAACTAGAGGTGTATTTTTTGGCTGAGGGATACATGTTCAGAACTTCAGATAACTAGAGCTTTATTTCTTTTTTTGTCTCAAACCAATTGATGACTTAATTTGTGAAGATCACTAGATGTGCTCCTGTTTAGAATTCAGATATGCAACATGTTTTTATTCAAAGATGCCAGTGTTCAGATGCGCGTGATTTTGCAGACTCCTGCCTGCTAGTTCATTTTGGCATCCCATTGTTGCCAATTGTTCTTCAGTACCCATTCATTTTGTTTTGGCTCTTGTGTGAGATGTTATCTGCAAACTGATGTCTTCTTGAGATTTATTCTTTTATCAGTTAATAGTTTATATTATGCAGTAAAGGGTGTAGCAGAGTTTCAATTCCATTATTATTTGCTAACTAAACTAGTGTTTGGTTAGTTTTTTGAAATATTGCCAGTATCTCTTCTTCAATTGAGTATATTGAACTATAGGCTTAGGTGTTAGGACATACTTTGTGGTTTATATGTGCAATTAATAATTCATGCTTACATATATTAATTGATGCCTTACTCCTGTGCACAATTGATACAACGGCTACAACTTTTAGTAATACAGTGATATAACAATTATCCTGCCATGGTTGTTCTAGTTCATGTCTCCTGTTTCTAGACTAGGCTCTTCCATTCATAGGCTACATAAGAAGATTAAAACATCTATTTTGGTTGATTTAAAATCACATCAGTAAAGAAGATGGTGTACTAACCTGGACTTAAGGTTCTTTTCCTATATGGATATATATACACATATATACTTTTTCATATTTTCAAGCTACCGAGTACAATTTCCTAGACAAGATCATAACCTTTCTATGGCAGAACGTCTGATGTGGTGTTAAAGCCTCTACAGATGGTGCTTGCCACGGTTTTTGCTGGTACTACTCTACTTTTGGCCTCGTGCATTCTTACAGCTGGCTGCTGATGTCAGGAAAATTCTATTCATGATAACTAGTTACAAAGCTTGTACTTCCAATTTGGTCTGTTGGTGGAAATTGTGTCAGTGGGTGGATAAATAGTGATAATATTTTTAATTTTGGATCGTTTCAATACTACTGAGAGTAAATATCTTGTCAGGGGATTGTTTCAACGCACTGCTGTTAATAATAGTTTTGCTCTTCCGCAATATGTATAGGCTGTCTTCAACCTTCATATACTGATAATGCAGCTCTTTTGAAGGTTGCAATATGCATGCTGGTTACATGCACACAAGATGTTTTGTTGGTTAGATGGTTGCTGATTTTTTTTATTGTAGTTCCAACAAATTGTACATATAGGGTCAATGAAATATCAAGGAGCTCTGAGTTTTCGTGAACTCGTATCATGTGCTCAGTTTTCACGAAATAGCAAAATATACTTAGTTTTTAAGACTGATAAACCTCCCTTCCCCTGGATTCACAATTTCTCTTGGGATAGGTTACTTGTATGTGGTCTGATCTTGAGCATGAAACATCCCTTTTCTCTTAGCCTTTTTTGTTCGTATGCCTAATTTTTCAGTATGTGCCTATGCTTAATTTGGCGCTCTCTTCCTACTGCACTCAAATTGTTTGTAGAAATGCTTAGGCATGAACATAAGCAAGAACATTTAAACTAAATTTGTTATGTTATTCTTATTGGAATTCAGGTCTCTACCTTGTCCATTAGTCTTATCCAGTATATTTTTTCTATGTTAATTTTGCCTGGTTTCACCACACCAAGATGCTAGAAAAGATGTATTTCAGTTTTAGCCTTTTCCTTGCAATTTATTATGCTGTCATGCATGGAATTTAATTTTATATGGTATATAGTGCCAAGTAAGATACCCCTTAATGTTTTGATTGGACCATGTGCATGCTGATTGAAGGCCCTTCCTGCCATATGCTGGTATCATTTCTGCATGTTTTTTTAGCATTACTAACACAGCCAATATGCCCAATGATAAACGAATGATTTCCCAACTGTATGCATGCAGATTAGAGGCTGGAAAGGAGAATTGATTTCTCTGGGCGACTATTATCTAATCCTAAAGTTTGACCTGTCGCAGAATGTCCTACATAAATGGTGTTTCATCATGATCCCTTGGATACGATTCTGCTTTGTGGCGTTTTGTCAACACAGGTACTCAGAACTGTCACAGGGAAGAGGGGCAAGAAAACTTGGAGCTATCCATGTTATAGACTGCTATGGAAGAATCAAGTCTAGGCGTTCTGCACACTGTAGCCTTTGAAGTGCTTCATGCTAGTTCTTCCTTGTAATTATCACTAGCTGATCGGGTTATTGTACAATTGTGATGTTATATATGGGTGAGGATCCAACTTTGGAATTTTTACTAATCTATTCAGAAATAATTGCAAACAAAATCACGGCCTGAAGTGAAATTTGATTTTCTCATTCTGTGTGCACAATTTGCTAAACAATAGACTGTTTTATGCTACTACAAACTTAGCCAAACTATTTGAGTTCGGAAGCATCTACTAGCAAGATGTTTGTAATATCCATGGTTTGAAAGGCAAAATTCACAAAGTCACTGCATATGAATAGTAAATTTCAACATTTTTGAACAATAAGTAAGACGAACGGGTGAAAGTTTAATACAAAATCCGTTTATTCAAAATTGTAAATTACTAGCTTAATTTTCTGATAAAAAGCTGAGATGAACAGTCACAAAATCCTTATACTCTAATTGTAAAATTTCGGAAAAAATAAACTAAATCCGACGTTTTCCGAGCTCCCGATAGGAAATAAACCCGGAACAAAAAACGTAAAAAAAAGGCATGCCCGACCTTTCCCAACCGCTGGAAGGAAAAAACCCGGAAAAAAAACCCGAAAAAGAAAACCGAAAAAAATAGACGGGGGAACCTGGCGCGGGGGGAGGCGACCGAAAAAAATAGACGGGGGAACCTGGCGCGGGGGGAGGCGAGGGGCAGCGTCCGGCTCGCGCAGCTAGCTCGGGTACGGAATAATATTTCATACCCTGGGTATGAAATAGCGGTGGCCTATCAATAATAAATATCATTAGATAGATATTTGAATCTAGTTTTTTAATAAATTTTTTAGAGATTAAAATGTTGTACATATTTTCTACAAATCGAATCTAAATCGTGGCACGGAAACCAACAGCGACAGATAAAAAGGGACAGAGGGAGTAGATATTTTTCTCGATCAATGATCTCCTGGTTGCTATTCAGAAGAATAATATAAAGAAGCATTCTGTTTTCCTGATGGTATTATGCATGCGTTGATGTGTTTGCATCTTGATTCCAGTGAAGTGAGGATAGAAGGTCTGGAGACCCTTGATTATCAGAGGTTTATTTGAGCATGTGGGGGTTTATTTGAGCATGTGGGGGGTTTATTTGAGCATTTCAGCTATATGGATTAGTTGACCATGAAAAAAATTGGTACTGTTATCTTTTGGCTAGATGGCTATGGTTGCATCCATGGATTTGCACAGGTACATCAGTTCATTGTTGTGAAGAGTTCTCTGTGTCTACATTGCGGTCAAAATGTGCTTCTTTTATTTTAATGTTTTGGAAGCCAGAGGTTTTGGCGGCAGCTAAAATTGATGCGTGCGACATGTACAAGAAATTTTTGGAGCACTGTAATATTTTTTTTACCGCCATAATTTGGCGCATTAGCACCTGGTCACTTGGCGCCAAATAAAGGAAGGCCAAGAGATGGCAAAGCAGCTCAGCGTGGTACTCCATTAATTGTACTTGTAGTCCGTGCGGCAACATAATAACTTTTGCTCGGTAATCCACCCGGCAGCTCGGCTGTCAAAGCAGATTAATTAGAGTTATTAGGGGTGTCTTGAATATTTTACATCTTTACTAATCTGTCTGAAAAAACAGTCTTTTTAGGACGGATCGGAGGGAGTATGTCTTAGGTTACGAAGAGTTTAATGTTGTTGATGTCGCTCTCTTTGATTATTTTGAGCAAGTCTTAGGTTACTAGGAGCTTAATGTTGTTGATGTCGCTCTCTTTTATTAGTTTTTTTATGGAGTATAAGTCTTAGGCTACTTGTAGCTCCTATTTAAGCTGCTGAAGTCATCAAAGTATGCTCATTCTAATTGTTCCATTGGGCATATTTAAATCTGAAGAGGTTGCTAACTATCCCAGGTTGATCGAGTCTATGTTGGCTCCCCAGGCGTGATTGCTGTTCTTGACCATGAGAAGAAACGCACATTCATCGTACGAAAAGAAGGGCTTCCTGATGTTGGTAAGGTGATCTGTTTTGCTGCCTCGACAAACACGATACGCAATTTCGTAACCTGAGTTCTTGCTCTGTATCCTCGCCGCGCGCGGCTGCATTCAGTTGTGTGGAACCCCTGGGAGAAGAAGTCGAAGACGATGACAGACTTCGGCGACGACGAGTACAAACGGATGCTCTGTGTGGACGCCGCCGCGGTGGAGAGGGCCATCACGCTGAAGCCCGCCCGGCGAGGAGTCGACCAACTGCAGCAACCACCTGGACCACCCGGGCAGGCTGTAGAGGCCCCCCGAGCTCGCTCGCCCAGACGACAGACGAGAGGCATGTACTACAGTGTGAAGTCTCAAAAGAGTTTATCTGCATCTCAGTTTTACATCTCGCAAAAGTGCCGCCTGCTAAACATTCCTGAAGTTAATACTAGTACATACACTCTACCATCAGCAAGGCAGAATCCAAGTTGTTGGATCCGGCAGCTAATTAAATTATTGTTTCTGTGCGCATACCCATACATACAGCTACACACAAGACATGAATAAATCTACTCGACGCGGTGGACAGGGACAGCTTCTACAACCCAAAGCAAAACGGCAAACGAGGCCAGCCGGCCGGCCGCCGCCGCCCCAGCCTTCTTCTGCTGGTACGATGTGGCGCCGGCCCTTCGGCAAAGATTCTAGCGCGCCTTGTCCTTGAAGGCCCTGACCTCGAGCCCGCCCCCCTCCCTCTGAAGCAGGGCGTGCGGCGCGTGCGTGCCGAACAGGAGGTCCCAGTGCGCGAAGAAGGGCTGCGCGAAGTTGTAGCGGCCGCCGCCGCGCTGGTGGTGCACGTCGTGGTAGGCGGCGTTGTTCCGGAACGCGGCCTGGAGCGGGTTCCACGGCGCCGCGACGCCGCAGTGGTCGTCCACGCCCTTGACGGTGGCGAAGACGAAGAACGCCGCGGCGGCGCGCGGGGACATGCCCGAGACCGCGTAGGCGGCCGCGCCGGCCACCGTCTCCGTGAGCACGCCGTCGACGGGGTGGCTATACTGCGCCGCGTACGCGTACGGCGCCGCCACGCGGTGGTGCCACGAGTGGAACCGCCGGTACATGTAGGGCACCGAGTGCATCAGCCGGTGCATCAGGTACTGCCACCCGTCGTGCACCAGCATCGCCACGCCGAACCGCGCCGCCGCCACCAGGAACGGCTCCGGCGCCGCCGGGCTCGCCGCACTGCCGCCATGGCCCTCTAGCTGCACAGGAAGACAGCACTTCAGCTTGTGAGGGCAAGAAAACGATTGCAGTCAATGCCGATAATAACGTGTGTGAATATGTGATGCGACTAGGCAGTTCGTGTAAAACACGAAATCTTCGGTCGTCACGTGCTGTGAAATGTCAGCTAAACGAGAATTGCAAATGCAACGCAGCTAAAGGAAGGGAAAGACAACTCTCTTTGTTAGAGCGGAAATATAATCCACAACACACTTGTCAACACATGAATATGTTTGAACTTTGATGCTGGTACCACTAACCTTGAGCACCGCGACAGAGAGGGCGATCTGGATGGCCTGCTGGAGGAGCACGCCCCTGACGACGTCCTTCCTGGAGGCGATGTTCTTGGTCTCCTCCTCCCGGCGAGAGTGCAGCCTGTACCTGTCCAGCACCGTGGTGTGCTCCAGCAGCACGTCGTAGATGCCGGCGTATACCCAGTACACGGCCACCGGCAGCAGCGTCACCACCACCTCCTCGCGGCTCATGAACCCCATTGCTGGCTAGCTCTCACAATAGATCGAGCAGGCCGGCCAGCAGGCGAGGGATGAGAGAACAGACGTGCTGGCTGGCGATGTGCCTAGCTCGTGAACCAGACCTAGTTCCCGGCTTGTCGTACGTGCCCCTTGTGTGCTTGGCACTTGGCAGGCTCGTGCTCGATCTCGAGTTGTTTACTGTTCTGTGATCTGCTTCTCGGTGGGAGAGGCGCCGAGGTATATATAGGCCAATAGGGCCCGCCAGATGTGACCCAAAAGGGCAGAGAGACTTTTGGCGTTGACATTCTTTTTTCCTGATCTCATAAGGCTACTTTGGCGACGACTTCAAAGCCCGGATGTTAAATCTGCGATCGACACACATGAACGCGCGGGGATCGGATATGGGCGTTTTCGGACATTATTATTGCTTGAAGAAAAGCGGGCGTTCCGTGTATCTTCAATTCAGACCGTGTTTAATCTTCAGAGGAAACTTCAAATCGAGAATTCGAGATGCTCTTTTTCATCAAGGCTTACGTAGGCGCTGATGTCTGTACTGGGCAGGGCATGCCTGTCTACCCTCTGAAGGCACCCGCGGGTAATCTACCCCGATGCTTCAACAGGTTGGACTAACATAAATATATGTTCGAACTGACAAATCCGCAACTAGAAGTTGATCACCACAATGTCAAAACTCGTGTTGTTTCCTCGTATCAATCATCAGATCTTCCGGTCAGCGGATATCTTCTTCTTCTTCTTTTTCTTCACGTGCCAAATTCGCCTGTGTACATTACTTCGGTCATTACTCCAATGGGTCACCATTTCAACCGGCCAGTATATGCTCCGGACAACGTTCAGGCCAGTCCTGCCTCTTGCTTCGTTTCAAACTTTGCTCAACTCTTTTTATCTGATTTTCACAAAAAAAAACATTTTATCCGATCGATGTGCCCATTTTTCAACCATAGCGTATCATCCGATCTGCCGGAATATCCGGTCCTTTATTGGTTGTTCTGGTCATGCTTTCTTCTTAGCATGACTTGTATCACCTCTGTACGTTTCTATGGTCAATTGCTCCTGAGCATCCTCTAGTTTTTGCTATAACTTGGAATTCGTCCGGGGACCTGAAACTAGTCTTATTTAAGAGACAAATTAGTCTTAATGATTATTTTATCACTGGAGGAATCATTAAAATAAAAAAACTGACGGATGGGGCTATTTTTCTTAAACCGATAAGTACTAAGTCACCTTGGAGGCCCTATTGTGGATAATCATGTTGCATATCACCAAAACAATAATTAGAATGCAATCACTTAGCTAGGCTCGAGCCTAGTTGTTTAGCTGAAATTTAACAATTCTAATAAACTTTTATATACGTGAGCGAAGAGGTGGCAGTAGTCCGTAATGCCATTGTTATGATAAGTTTGTGAACAAAAAGGAGATAGAGGAAAGTAATAATTTTCAAAAGAGTAACTGCAAGTAATTTGCCGCCGAAGTTTTATTAAGAGAAAGAGGTAAATTATACCTAACATAACAACAACTTACATGGTTATATTCTTTTAGTTCAATAAGTTGTAAAACATGCAAATTGATATACAAACTTGTCATTTTTGAGCATGTACAGTTATTTGTATACCACAGAGCGTATTTCGTGAGCTACTGTTTTATATCAAGGAAAACTATAGCAATACTACTGTCTATATCACTGAAAATAATTGTGTTTGGCAAAAGATCAATGCACCATGAGCGTTAGTGATAGTTGATCCTAGGCAACATCCATGTTTATTGATACCGAATATGTATTAACAAAATCATGAAAGTTTAAAATATATTTTTTTGACATAGAACATGATGCCATTTATTTGGCACCTTGAAGTCGATGCTTGTGACTCAAATTATAGTCCACATGAACTGCCAACATGGTAAAATGCTCTTCGTGGCGTATATTTGACCGTACATGTGCACACTTGACAAGGTCATGTAACAATTTACATGTTTTGTAACTTGTTGGATCAAAGTCATACAACAATACAAATTGTTGCATCATACAACAATACAAATTGTTGCATGGTAGGTACAATTTACTCAAGGAAAAAACATTTTTTTTCCAAAATGCTACCTGAAATTATAGATCGATTTCGTTAAAAAAAAGATAGATTTGAGAAGTAAACAAGCGGGTGAGGACCATTGACACGACGAGAACATAGTCTTATTATATTATGATGAGTTTCACCGTTCGTTACGATCGATGTGTGTGAGCCCTTCGACGAGTCCAGCGAAGAAGAAAGAATCGTTTGAGCGTTTCCGAGAGCTTTCGACAGCTGACACGGTCCTGGTCATGATCAGCGCGCATTCGTTCCTCGGCTTCCCCAGATGTTATTAAGCTATGGAGTAATATACGCAGTAGAACCGTGCAAGCCAGGGACACCATATCGCTCGCTCCTCGCAGCCGAAGAGGCATCACTTTTCACACGCAAGCCGCCGCCGGCGCAGTGCGTGGCGGCTGACAGAAAGCGCTAAAAGCTAGCGCGTCGGCCTGCCGCCATGGCAGGAATCAATCAACTTTGGTGCCGGCGTGCCGCTCGTCGTCGCAGAATCGACCACAGATCGACTCTGTTTGTCAACTCGGATGGATGCATGGCGCATGATGTCACCACGTACGTACCGCATGCATTTGCATGCTATTTCGCTGGACGTGCGACCAAATTAAACAAAAACTGCTACCGAACTGCAGCTGACCGGTGACCACTCTCTGTGGGTCAACTCGATCAAGTAGTATATGGTTGTGGTGTGGGTTGTGACGCCGAAGAGCTCAGCAGCTAGCGGCCTAGCGCGTGCGCGTGCTTGCCCGCCCGTCGGCACGGGCCGGCATGTCGGTGTCAGCTGAGCTCGGGCTCGTGATATAGTTTGATAGATCGGGCAGTTGGGTTTACAATGTTTCATTATTGATTCCTACTACAACCAGCTGCTAATACAAGGTTTCCCATGTGGCCATATTGTGTGAGATCACGTACGACACGGCGCAACTTGGGGACGCGAGAAAGTTTCCTTCTCGGCGGCGGTATACGAGGAAATATAGACTGATGCATGCGTGCGTGGCACTGACACCACATATAAGTTTATGTTTATATATTATGTAGTATATACTGTCTTCGTTCAAATCACTATCCGTTTATTGATTTTTTTTTCTGCAATGTTTGATATCTTATTAGTCAAAATATATGGAAATCTAAGTCACTCGTTAAGTATTTTTATGGCGAATGGTCAAACATTATAAAAATCAACAATAAATCTATTATATTAATACAATAGTGTTAAAAGGAGCCACCACGTTCGCCGAGAGGACCAAGAAATTTCCACGTTAATCTAAAAAAGAGAAGAACATGTGCCGTCGGATTTTATGAAGATCTAACGGTCAGCATTATTCCGTTAATCTAAAAAGGAGAAAAATATATGTCGTCGGATTTTATGAAGATCTAACGTTTCATATTATTTCATTAATATAAAAAAGTAAGGAATATAAGTCGTCAGATTTTATGAAGATCTAACGGTCTATATTATTCCGTTAATCAAAAAATAAGAAGAGTATACATCGTCGGATTTGATGAAGATATAACGATCTATATTATTCTGTTCGCCGCCACCCTCCGCAGTCGGCACGTGACCATCTACGGCTGCCATTGGAGCCTTCCGCCGCCGCCACCGCGCAGCCATCCGTGGTCGTCGTAGGAAGCCCCTATCGTCGCCGCGCGGCCGTCCGTGGCCGTCGCGGGAATCCCTTGGCGTCCGGCAACCGTTCGCAGCCGCCGCCGCGTTGCTGTCCGTGGCCACCATAGGAAGCCTCCACTGTCACCGCACGGCCGTCCGCAGCTGTCGTGAGAGCCCTCTGTAGCTGCCGTGGGAGCCGCCTATGCGCCTTCGGAGTTCGGGAGGCCGGCGGGGCTGAAGGCTGCCAGTCGGGGAGACCGGCACCCCTTGCCGCCGCCACCGTTACTAGAGAAAGGGGTGGATAGAGGAAGAGAGATAGAGTATGGGGAGTGGTGGCGTCGGTGAAAGAAAAGGAGAAAAAAGACATAGATAGGCTCACGTGTTGTTAGTTAGTATAGAATATGAGATATAAATGATAACAGATGCAGAATAAATTAATATAGAGGACAGAATCTCGATGACTAGACATGAATATTTCTTTTAGAAGATGAGAATAGAGTACGACGAGTGCGGACAACATGAAGCCTCATATGCCCTAGCAGGTTCCTCTAAATAGGAGGCAACGTTCAACAATGAGCGGAGGACAACATGTCGATTTACACGTGTACCTGATGAGAGGTTTTCGGATCTAGGGCGTTCAATAACGTTGTGAGCACAACATGAGAGAATAATTCTTCCTGTCCGAAGGGAGTGAATCACTGACAGGATTGAACACCATCACCGTGCTCAGCACTCAGTGTCTTTCCCAACGCAAGTGGAAGATCATCAAACGGGTTACCCGTGCTCAAACCCGTTTGATGGTCTTTATTAGAAAGTTAGAGCAAGAAGGAGCAGAGACAGGAAAAACAAAGCGAAGAAATTGAGGCACGTTCACCGAGAGGACTAAGAAATTCCCACATTAATCTAAAAAAGAAAAGAACATATGCCGTCGGATTTTATAAAGATCTAACGGTCGACATTATTCCGTTAATCTAAAAAGAAGAAAAATATATGTCGTCGAATTTTATGAAGATCTAACGGTTCATATTATTTTATTAATATAAAAAAGTAAGGAATATAAATCGTCGGATTTTATAAATATCTAACTGTCTATATTATTCCGTTAATTAAAAAATAAAAAGAGTATACATCGTCGGATTTGATGAAGATCTA
>OAMR01000558.1:218716-259285 GCA_900205405.1 Echinochloa crus-galli
AAAGGAGAAAAATATATGTCGTCGGATTTTATGAAGATCTAACGGTTCATATTATTTTATTAATATAAAAAAGTAAGGAATATAAGTCGTCGGATTTTATGAAGATCTAACGGTTTATATTATTCTGTTAGTCAAAAAATAAGAAGAGTATACATCGTCGGATTTGATGAAGATCTAATGATCTATATTATTATGTTCGCCGCCACCATCCGCAGTCGGCACGCGACCATCTCCGGCTGCCACCGGAGCCTTCCGCCGCTCCACCGCCGTCGTCATTCGGCCGTCCGCGGCCACTTACCCATGATCACTACCTCAATATTAGGTCACATAATATATCTTAGAGCAACTGCAGCAGACCCAACAAGCCTCTATTCCAAGTTTAAAGGGTTTAGAAAAAAATTACACTCCAGCAGGCCCTCAACTTGACCCCCTCCCCCTCTATCCGGGAGGCGTACAAATCCACCCTCCATTCTCGGAGGTCTATAGAAAGCCTTATATTTATGAGGGCTATTGCTTGAGTTGTAGCATTTTTGTGGCCCTTGCAAAATAGAGGTAACCTATATTTAGTATTTGGAGAGTCTGGTTGAAGAGGTATTGGTAGAGTTAATCTTAGTAATATAATATTATTACCATATAAATTCAAATAAAAATAATCCACACCGTTGGTTTTTATAAGATCTAATAATCTATATTAACCCTTAAAGTCCATTGATTAGAGTAAATAAATAGTTAAATTATAAATTAATTAAATAAAAAAATTATAAGCTGATCAAATAATCAATGTCAAATATAATCAGTAAATATAAGCTTGCATCATTAATTTGTACCATTTGCCACATACATGATGATAAAAAATGATACGTTAGTTTGGACACACTTGGATAAACCGTATTGACAATAGAACAACAGATATTTAAATAAAATTATATTTAATTAAAAAAATATAAATATTAGTATTAAAAACTAGCTACTCGTGCAAATTTGCGCGGGCCACCTTGCTAGTTAATATGACAAGGATGTAATAGTGGTTAGGTAATTGACCATAGACCCTGAGGGCGAATAATTCCACCGCTTGGCATCTGTAATTGCAAGTTGCAACTCGCAAGCATATGCGGCTCGACTTATGGCACGTTGAATTAGAAGAACTGTAACTCGGTCTAGTCTCCTTTTGTTTGCTGAACGGAACAGTTCTTTGTCGTTTCTTCGCAAATCAAGAAAAGTTAATACCTCGAAAGTGTTGGGTTGTGTGATTAGCTCACACATGCTCCAAACTGCAATGGCGATCAACGACGACGCGAAGCTGTCGCCCGCCGGCTGGCCGGTGTGTAAGACAAACAAGCATTACGGTCCAACGTGGCATGCTATGCTATATATTTATCGCCGATCCAATAAGTAATAACTGCGGTAATCAAGGGAAAGTTTTGATGCTCCAGCTGGGAAAAGTAAATTGCATCTATCATACAATAGGTTGTATGGTCGTATATCAATTTGATCTAACAAGTTAAAAAACATACAAATCGATGTATAAACATGTATCAAGTTTGTATATGTACAGACACATATGTACGGAGTACATGTGGGACGGTCATAAAGGGTCCCTAACTAAGGGGATAATCGCCCTTGCAAACGCAAAACTTACGATCAGGTCTCCACGAACCAAAAGAGACAAAAGCACGCACAGGGTCCACGGCCCACCACGGAGCACCAAACTCCACCTCGCTCGAGGCCGTCCCTCGACCAACAACACGCACACCCGTCCGCTCCACCCGACAAATGCATTTAATGCCCAGCTCAGCCGCGGGATGCCAAAGTCAAAAGGCGAATCACCACCCACGCCGCGCGGCTGACACGGCCAGGATCACTGTGCGGCCAACTCCAATTACTGTGCGCTGACTCCGATCACTGTGCGGCCAACTCCGATTGCTGTGCGAGCATGCGGAGCCCTGTGCGGACAGGCGAGTGTCACTCCGTGACACTGTGCTACCTGCTCCCGTCCATCCCCATGATGAAGCGCTCGAACGAGCATGGGAGCACCCTCGAATGGGTGTATGGGCCACGACTGGGCGTGAGTGCCGGTCCACACTGCCGCACGGATAACGCAGGTCGGGTATTGTCCACCAACTCCAGCCACTGTTTCGCCATTCCCACGACGGGCAAGTCTGCGACGCATTGTGCGAACAGGGCAACAACATTCTGGCACCTGTGCTGCTAACTCCCGTCCTTCTCCCACGGCAAAGCTTTGCCCTCGAACGAGCGTAGGATCATCCTCGAACGGATGTACGGGCGACGACTGGGCGCGGACCCCGGTCAGAGCTACCCCTCGAAACCACTTCAGGACAAGCACAGGAATCACAACGCCGCTCGCGGAAGCCGGAGTACGTCCACGATTCGTGCTGGGCACAAGGATTCGCAAGGACGAGGACCACACCCGGTGCCCTGCTCGGCAGTACACCGCGACTTTAGAAATTACTGTACCGCACGTCTGTAACTGCCCCTACTTGGCCTGTCCTACCAGGGACACGATCATACGGCACAACACAATGCGATTAATCGCGCACCCCACGCCACAACACTCCTGATATTGGCACCTGCCTCAATCAAACCTAGCCACCAGGGACTTGGAGGATTCGCCTCCTCTCCCACCTTACTTGTAGCCCCCCTCTACGAGCACCTCGGTGCAAGATAATACAAGTGCGCACGCACACCCTGCTGGACGACGTACGGCCCCGTGGCCGGAACCAGGATAAATCCCGTGTCATTGTGTTAGCTCTTGCACCAACCATCGAGAGGACGCAACGCAATCACTAGTTAGTGTCGGGACTAATCCGAACACCGACAACATGAGATAGTAAATTTTTGTCATGATGGCAAGCCATGGGAAGTACAGTGTGGGTCACAAGTATTAATTTTGATGGGGTGGAGGTCTTCTAATCCTCAGACTTTTTACTCCTATAATACATCTAGCCGGTAAATTTGGTCATGATATTCGTGTGCTTCTGTACAATGGAAATGGAGCTAATATAGTAAAATTTATTCAAATCTCTTGTTTAACGAGACATACAACCAAAGTTTTGTGTGACAACATCCTTGTCCACAAAATGAATCAGTGTACAGCTCTCTAAGCATAATTATTTCAATAATCAAATACCAAATGAAAACATACTTACATGTATTAGAAAAATCATGATGCCACCAACGCTTAAGAAAGTTTAATAAATATAGTCTGCTCATTACTGAATCAATTTAAGATCCAACCAAATAAAAGTTTTGTACACCGAATATGTATCAATAAAACAATAAAGTTTAAAAAATGGTTTTGCTCATGTTGCCATTGATCCACCACCTAAATACCATAGATTGTAATTTGCTCAACCGATTTCGTACTTTAGCTCTCTACTACCTCAAAATTAATACTTTTGACCTAAATTATAGTCTACATGGCCTGTCACTATGGCAGAATACGCTATGTTGTGTACATTTGACCGTGCATATACAGAATGGACATGTTCATGTATGCATTTGCATGGTTTCGAACTTCTTGAACCAAAGTGATACAATCACATAAGTTGTTGTATGGTGGGTGTAATTTTCTCGTCTAGGAACTATGCAAATGATATTGGTAGTCTGATACTTACAGCCAACCCCTTCATAGGGGCCGTCGGAAAAGTATTCTCTGATTTGGCTGGTTTTTATAGTATTAAATACTATTATGTAACTAAAAAACTAAAAACTAGAGTAACGGAGAAGTAATTAGCAGAGAAGTAAAAAATAAAGCAATTGTTTCTCATGTAAAAGAACTATCTCCAGGCAAGAACCATTAGAGAAGAAGAGGAGATTAGGAGAGGAAATGAGAGAGAAGAGAAGGGATTAGATGCAAGTTTGTTTTCAACAAGTCACCCATTGTCAACATAGTAGTATAGGTATGTGATAGATTAGCGTTAGAATATAGCTAGTGGCTAGTATTTATAAAAAAAATAGATTGTAGATACCAATAATCTACTCCCCCCACAAAAAAAACTTACAGTTCAGTAATATATATTTTAGATATATATAGTTTTATTATATATTTAGGCGTAGTGTATATCTAGGTACATAGTAAAATCTATCTATAGGAAAACTAAGACAATGAGTTGGTTGTAAAGTACAAGTATCTACTTTGCCATTGGCTCTATGGGATATGGGTACCACTTCTGACGAGAATGTGGGTTGACCCTGAGGTGGGCCACAAGGACTCGCTGACTTGCTAGACAAGTTTGATGATGCCGTAGCTTGCAAGACGTGTAATTCGGCATGCGGATTACGCCTGGATCCTTAGAAGTATCTGTTATAATCTTATTGGATTAGTTTGCTTGATGTAATTCGATAGGTTTGGATCTTTGGTTTGTAAACCCTAGGTCGTCGGCCTACATAAGACGGCCTAGGTCGACCCCCAGAGGGACATAAGAGAATCAACTACCATTAATTGTAGCCACAAAGTTCGCCATAGCTTTCTGAAACTTTGTTGAACACAAGCAATACAACACCACCAAATATAAGGACATAGGGTACTATACCTCCGGATAGCCTGAATCTATCTAAATCTTGTATCTTGTGTTACCTCAAGCTTGTTAACTTCGCGATCCCCTTTATCTACAAATCTACCACACAGACATCCCCTTGCGAAATACTTAAACGTCAAGCTAGTTAGTGTCTAGGGCCCAATGGACAAATATGGTTCATGAAAATATAAATGCACCATAGAAAATATGAAGTTCTTGTGCCATCATTCAAATTTTAATGTATTTAATGGCCCATACACAAATTTACGTAGGCGTCCGTACAAATTGCTTGTCATTCATGAATCATGATTGCATAGCAAACAAAGCATCAGCAATTGGACTACAGAAAATGTTCATGTGTTGTATTTGTTACCTAAGTGATTATTAGCACCAGTACGGTGAGATTAAAATGCCATCGGGATAGACATTTGGACATGTAGTTTTCATCACGATAACGACATGTTAAAGTCAGCATCCGCCATTACACTTTCTTCAAGTTATGGAGGACCATACATGCAAGTATTAGGCCACCCTTTGGTAGGGATTTTTCAACAGCCCCCTTTGACCAAGCCCATGAAGTGACCCGTCTTTCCCTCAAAAAAAAAAATGAAGTGACCCGTCTTATTAATAGAAGTGCCCATATATGAAAAAAATACCTCTTTTTTCCACTCAGGCTTGGTCATTTCTAAAATTCTAACATAAAGCATTATTATTAAAAAGAGTTTAAAAAAATCCACTGGACAAATATGTATACTAGTGGAGAATGGACCTTTTATCCCCTATATTTATCCCGGCTGTGTTTTGGTCCGATATAAATATAACTTTTAGTTCCGGTTCACATTTTTTAGGTTCACATTTTTTAGGTTCCGGAGGCAACTAGGACTAAGTCCCGAGACCTTTAAAAGGAAAGCACCCAGATCGAGGTGTATCAGATATGCAGTTGAGATGGTAAGAGAAGCTATGCGTGAGGTAAGAGGTTCATAAACCCGGCCTAGGTTCAATAGTTTATTTATTTATTTTTTTGGACCTTCACAACCCTTTTTGGAAACCGGGACTAAATGTCCTTCACAACCGGAATAAATAGCCCTTTTTGCACAAGTGGTACTTTAGAAAAAAAATGAGTATATTATGTAATACAAATATTTAGAATTTGCGGAATCTAAATAAATAAGAAGTGAGCTCATGTTGGACTGCATGTTGTAACTTAGTCGATGGATTGGGCCTATTATTTTGGGCCTAAAATTAAGTGTTTTTGATACTTCCTGAAAGATGATCAGCCCGCTAGCCGTTGAGTTTAAACTTGTGTCAGATGCAAGTATTGATGTGATCGACATGGTTCCAGCCGAGTGAAGTCTCTGACTTCATGGGCCTGGTTTAGTTCCCAAATTTCACACCCAAATTACACTATACAAAAAGAAGATTCCCATCACATCAAAATATCGGCACATGAATAGAGTACTAAATGCAGATGAAATAAAAAACTAACTGTACAGTTTTATTGTACTCTATGAGACGAACATTTTGAGCCTAATTAATTAATGTTTGGATAATTTTTCACAAATACAACAAACGAATGCTACCGTATCGCTTCAGTACCAAAATCCAAAATTTGGACACCCAAACTTTGGAACTAAACAACGCCCTTGTCTCATTTTTCCATCTTGCAGAAGTCCTGAAGCCCTCCAGCTGTTGAGTTTAAACTTGTGCCAGATGCAAGTATTGATGTCTCGTTTTTACATGGTTCCTGCAGAGTGAAGTCTTCTGTGACTTAATCTTTGTCTCGTTTTTACATCTTGCAGAAGTCCCGAAGCTGTTACTATATCAGGTAGACAAAATCCAAGTTGATGGATCCGGCAGTTACATTATTGTTTCCGTGCGCTATATATACCTATACACACAGCACCTACACAAGACACGGTATTACCTGGTCGACACGGTGGACACGGACAGCTCTACAGACACAGCTGCTGCAAGCCAAACCTAAACGGCAAACGAGGCCAGCTCTGGTATAGCGACATGCATGGTGTATTGGTGTGTCGCCACTCGCCAGCGTGCAGCGAGATGCTATTTTAGCGCGCTTATTGTCCCTTGACGAAGGCCCTGGCCTCGAGCCCGCCGCCGTCCCTCTGAAGCAGCGCGTACGTCGCGTGCGTGCCGAGCAGGCGGTCCCAGACCACGAAGAACGGCTGGGAGAAGTTGCGCCGGCCGCCGCCGCGCTGGTGGTGCACGTCGTGGTAGGCGGCGTTGTTCCGGAACGCGGCCTGCAGCGGGTTCCACGGCGCCGCGACGCCGCAGTGGTCGTCCACGCCCTTGACGGTGGCGAAGGCGAAGAACGCGGCGGCGGCGCGCGGGGACATCCCTGAGGCCAGGTACGCCGCGGCGCCCGACAGCGTCTCCGTGAGCACGCCGTCGACGGGGTGGCCGTACTGCGCCGCGTACGCGTACGGCGCCGCCACGCGGTGGTGCCACGAGTGGAACCGCCGGTACATGTAGGGCACCGAGTGCATCAGCCGGTGCATGAAGTACTGCCACGCGTCCAGCACCAGCATCGCCACGCCGAACCGCGCCGCCACCACCAGGAACGGCTCCGGCGCCGCCGGGCTCGCCGCACGGCCGCCGTCGATGTATCCCTCTATCTGCACGGAAACGCAGGAAAAGATCGGTCAGTTGGTGGGTGGGTGCATGCGTAATTCGCCATGAATATGACTAATGAGCATGAAGCAGTGTCGGTGCAGCGTGCAGGTGTACGCAGCAGGGCGGAGCAAGGTTGATCGATCGGTCAGAGGAGTTTTTATCGAAGCCTCTCGTGAATCGTGATGCGCGTACGGTGCATGGAGACGCCAGGGAAGGTACGCGTGTGTACAAGAAGAAGCCTGCCCCGTGCGTAGCCTGTCGCTGCACACGGCACTCCTGCTGCTTGATCAAGCTTGAATGCTCGTCAGGGCCGGCCTGGCCACCATTCGGATGAGAGCGGCGGCCGAGCAGCAGTCAAGCATGGCAAAGGCTCTGCTTGTCAGGGGAAACCACGCTTGCAGTCAATGCAGATAAGACATGGAGGGACTAGGCGGTTCGTGTAAATTTGAAATCTCCAGTCATGTGCTGCGCGAAATGCCCGCGAAACCAAGAGGCGTAAAGCACGGCAGCTGAAGGAAAGGAAGAAAGACCTCTCTTTGTTTGAGCGGATATACACGGAGTAGTAGGAATCAACAACACTTGTCCGAACAGTGATGAATGCGTTTCAAACTTTGATGCTGGCGTTTGTTTGTTACAGCTTGACAGGACGTCTCGAACAAAGAGCAAGCACATGATAGACATGGTTTTGACCAATCCGGGGTAGCTGCCTGCGTGTGGTTGCTCGATCGGCAGAACTGAAGCTACTGGGTGGGCATGGGCAATCACTGTCACTCACTTTAAATCTTTCCCTCCCCACGAGTGTTTAGCTGGTTTCGGAGGCGCCTGATCAGATTCATATCGTTATCACGGATCCAGTCAGTCAGCCTACCCCACGGTTGCATTCAATACTGATCCCCACCACCGAGCTTCTATTTCGTCGTTAACCTTCCTCGCAACTACGTTATATTTCACCACATTTTCTTGATGTTCGTATAACTTTAAGGGGACTACGACTACGACCGGCAAGACGTACGTCAACCTGAACAATAGTGTCGTTACATTAAGGTTTATAGCTTGCAGGATTTTGGAGGTGCGAGAGTTTGAGGAGAGTATATCCGCACCCAACCGTGCCTTTCGAATCAGACAGATGCCTATAGTATATATGGCCTTTGGGGAAATTCTAGAACCGTGCACTGTCAATACTAAAACAAAACCATTTCTTCTCAAACACTCTATTTATGAAGGAAGAAAACACAAGCACATTTTTTTTTGCTAAATCCAAACGATGTACGCAAATACTGGAAAAAAGAACAGCATGCAAAGGTTGGAGAGACTGCGTGTTTCGAAAAAGAAAAAGAAAAGGGATGGCGAGTGCGTGTTAGTTCGATTTGATAGTACGTAACCTTGAGATAGATTTTCACGAGAATGATGAAGAAGAGGAGTTGAGCTGTAGATGACTAACCTTGAGAACCGCGACCGAGATGGCGATCTGGATGGCCTGCTGGAGGAGCACGCCCCTGACGACGTCCTTCCTGGAGGCGATGTTCTTGGTCTCCTCCTCCCGGCGAGAGTGCAGCCTGTACCTGTCCAGCACCGTGGTGTGCTCCAGCAGCACGTCGTAGATGCCGGAGTACACCCAGTACACGACCACCGGCAGCAGCGTCACCACCACCTCCTCGCCGCTCATGAACCCCATGATCGCTACCTCACTCAGTTGCGAGCAGATCGGCAAGCAGGAGAGAGAAGACGTGGCTCCGGCAGTAGCCAATGGGTGACGACGATGGAAACGAGAGCTCTATCTCTAGCTACCTAGCTAGCAATGCAAGCTATAGCTAGTTGTTGCCAATGGCAGTGTCCCGCCTTTGTTGCTTTGCTTCAACCTTTGAGCTAGCTTACCTTTTGACAGGTTCTCTGCTCTGGGAGCACCACGGGAGGTGCCGAGGTATATATGGGCCAATTCAAGACGGGACCGGGCAGGCGTAACCCAAGGTAAGGCAAAGGAGACAAAGACTCGGCGACTTCTTGTGCGCAACATGCATGAACGCGCGGGGGCATTATCATCGTATAGAAACAAAGACCGTGTATAGTTGCATAAAGTTTCCAAAAAGCAACTCCCAAGTTCACTATGAAAAAAAAAATTCCCATCACATCAAAATGTCATAACATGCATGGAGTACTAAATGTAGATGAAATCAAAAACTAATTTCACAGTTTTGTTGTACTCTACGAGACGAACATTTTGAGCCTAATTAATCAATTTTTGGATAATTTTTCACACATACAAACGAAAATGCTACGGTAGCGCAATGATTACGAAGTGACATCTTACTCCCAAATTCAACATCTCAATTCGAACATCTAAACACCCCCAAAACAAAGGTGGTCGTTTTCGCGTCTTAGTTGCAAAAGCACGCACGAACTTCAATTCAAACCGTCTCCTTTTAGAAAAAGACGCAAACGATCGTTATAGGCATGGATAGCCATTCCTTGTGAGCACCTGCATCTTGAGAAGGAATAACTAGTAACACACTGTACCCTAATGAGACTATGTCAGCATATCTTAAGAGTGACGACCTCATCAGAAGAACTTTAGTAACGATAGGTACTTCGTCTACCACATATAAAGGAATAATAAACTATAAATATAAACACTCATGTTGAAGGACGGAGGCTCGAATAATAAAACTATGTCTAGTTTGAAGAATTTTGCTAGCTTGACGGTTGTCCACCAAGGATTCTTTTCCTTGATGGCTCCACTATTTCTCTTGGAGGTTCCTGGCCTCCAAGCGGCCTGTTCGTTTGGCTGGTGGCTGGTGGCTGGCGCTGGTTTTTGCTGAGAGAAAAACACTGCTGGCTGGTTGGCGGCTGGTGGCTGGCGCTGGTTTTTGCTGAGAGAAAAACACTATTGGCTCGCTGGAAATAATCCAAACGAACAGGGCGAAGGAATTTTCTTTTCTGGTAGTGCCTTAACTATGTTAGTAATCTAGAAGATTTGGGCTGAGAAGAATAACCGAGTTGGCCTCTGCTTCTCAAGTGTCAGAAGGACGAAGCTGTTTGCTGGATTAGGACCGGTATCACCGTTTGTTGCAGTTTGTGTTACCTCATAGTTCCTTAGCTCTAGTCTGGGTCATTTTTTCTTTTTCAAAGCCCTGTGATTTTGTTTTGTTTGTTTTAGATCGGCTCATGTTTTGCAACAAATTTTATTCACTTTCTTTTTTATGATATGTTTGCTTTGGTAAATTCTCGAAAAATAACCCGTATTTGACTACAGATCCAGACTAGGGTAAGAAAAATGCGCTTTCTCCGGTTGCAAATATCTGTTGATAGGATACAGCTACGGCGTCCAGTATAACATTTTGATTAACAATGTCAATGGAAAATATAGAATAAAAAAGAGTTGATTCGTGGTCATAGCAATACCAATATCATGCTGCTAATCAAAATTCTAGATAAACTTATACATGCGAGTAGAGATCGAGGTGGTAGTAGTAGTTTGTGAAATAAGGGGAGGACGCGTACATGCGCTATTTTAGAATGATGCTTGGTTTTTTAGACCCCCAGATTGTAGACATAATACGTGATTAGGCTGTGACAACAGCTGATGAATTAACCCGTGTCTTGTCGGTTTCATGCGTTACGATCGCCGGGTTTTGAGCCCTGCGACAGGTCCAAAGGACAAGCAGCAGCTAGCAGCGTTCTGAGACTGCCACCGCGCGCGCTGACACGGTCCTGGCCATGACATTAGGGGTCCCAGAAGAGCACTTTCAAATTCACTATGCAAAAAGAAGATTATCTATCACATCAAAATGCCATAACATGTATGGAGTACTAAAAGTAGATGAAATCAAAAACTAATTGCATGGTTTTGTTGTACTCTGCGAGACGAACATTTTGAGCCTAATTAATCAATTTTTAGACAATTTTTTACACATACAAACGAAATGATAAAGTGACGCAATGATTACGAAGTGACATCTTACTTCCAAATTCAACCTTCCAAATTCAACATCTTGAGCCATAGCTAGCGGTCGTTCATTATTCCTCGGCTTTCCAGATGTTCCAAGCTAAAGATTCGTGCGCGCCAGGGGCATCGTATCGCGTCCCTTGTCGCGTTCGCAGCCGAGAGGCCGAGGCAAAGGCACAGCGCGTGGTGCGCCGGTGCAGTGCTCTGCTGGTGGCGGCAGCTAGCGGGTACGGAGTATATCGCGATCCCCGTCCACATCGGGAGGTGCTCTTGTCTTCCAGCGCTCGCTCCTCGGCCTGGCAGTGTGGCCCAGCCCGGCCCTAGCAAAGGTTCAAGGAATCAACGCTGGCGGCCGGCCGGCCGATGAGAGGTGCTCGGATTTATAGCGTTCAACAAGGTTGTGAGCACAGCGGGAGAGAACAACTCTCCCTGTCTAAAGGGGGCGAATCGCTGCCGGGATTGAGCACCATGACCGCACTCAACACTCGGTGTCTTTGCCAATGCGGGTGGAAGATCATCAAATGGGTTACTAGCGCTCAAACCCACTTGATGATCTTTGTTAATGAGTTGGTGCAAGGAGCAGAGAGAGGAAAAACAAAGCAGAGAAATTTAGGTGGTGTAGTGTTCAACAATGTGTTTAGATTTAGGGCGTTCACCAAGGTTGTGAGCACAATGAGAGAAAAATTCTTCATATCTGAATGAAGTGAATCGTTGTAGGGATTGATCATCACCATGGCCACGCTCAGCACTCATGAAAGATCATCAAATGGTTTATCCACACTCAAACCCGTCAAATACAATTAGTAAATATAAGATTGCATCATTAAGTCATACATATAGTGTGTCACATACATGATGATAAAAATGATAATTGGACACATTTGGACAAATCGTATTGACAATGGAACAACAAATATTAAAAAAATATTTGCGCGGGCCATCTTGCTAGTTATAGGTATTTTAAGCTTGGCTTACCCTTTTGTATATTTACGATAATTTTTTAAATAAGACGAATGGTTAAAGTTGTAAGAAAAAGTTAACGGCGACGGATATTTGAATACGGAGGGAGTAGTTCAAGTCTAGTCGGTCCCCTCTGCGGTCAGGATCCAAGCTAGGGTCAACGCCGGCGGCGCATGGGCCTAACCAGTCAGCCTGATCAACCCACCCACCCACTCACATGGGCCTCAAGCACTCGGCGCGGCCTGCCCTGATATTTCGGCCTTTTAGGCCTTGTAACGTGTAAGTCTTCGGCCCAAATTCTCCTCCAGATTCTCCACGCCTCCTGCCTGGCCGTCCAGGCTCCAGCTCTCGCGATTCCCGAGTCGACGCACCGCGCACCGGCCGCCGTCGCCCGTCGGGCCTCACGGCTGCCTCTGCCGTCCCGTCCGTCACCCTCGCCGAACTCTTCTCCAATCCAACTCCCACCGCAACACGTTCTGCTCGAATCCATCCCCCTCCCGTAGTCGTAGTTGTTTTTCTCCGGTGCTGGAATCGCAATATCTGCCCAGACTCGAACTGCTAGGTATCTTCGTCTCTGTTGGTAAGGAGGGAGCTCGTTTGGATGGATTTTCCCGGAAAGCTAGTTTTGTTCTGGATCTGCCCTTCCTTTCCTACGAGTAATTGGATTCTAATCTTCGTTTCTGAGACGATATTCCAATTGCTGCAGCACCTGGTTTTCGACCGAGCGCAGGAGCGGAGATGCAGAGGCTGGGGGATTTCAGGCTGCCTCCCTTCTTCAACTACCCGCCTTACTTCACGTAATCCCTCCTCGCCCTCGCGCTTCATGCCGCCTTTTGCTATCTTCCGAACTATCAGTTAATACGGACACTAGGCCTGTGCGTCCTGTCATCAGCAACAATGTCACAAAATGTTCCTGTTATCTTCAAACTTGCACACTGCAGGAGGAAGAGATGACTGAATTGGTGATAGCTCTAGGCGTAATCAGAGTTCTCAGGGCTAGGAGTTTAATACAGATTTGTGCTCCTAGTGTTGAAGCATTAAACTTGTTTAATGGAATGGAACAACTAGCTTTTTTGCTTGTGTAGTTGATTGGTTTACCTATGTATAGGATAATGGCGTAGATGATGCTTGTTTTCTGTCTCTGAGGAGTTTTCGGTTTAGGAAATTTCACTATCTATCCAATCATATAGATGAATTGCTAGTTTCGCATTAAGGTTTCTGGACAATATTCACAATGCATTAATGGCTTGCAATTGCATTTATGTAGCTTACCCTACAGTAAGTTAAATCAGTGCCAGTACTCAGGTACCATAGAAGCATATGATCAACCTAGTGCTATTCCAATTTTTTTTCAGATATATCAAGTGTCACTCCATAGACCTATGACCATGGCCACTGCCCATGTCTGTATTTGTCCTATTGCCCTGTTCCTTAGTGAAGAACTGAATCCAGTAGATGTATATGAAGTTTGCAAAGCCTTTTAATGCCATGTACTTGTTGATTCAAAGCCACTAAGCCAGCCTTTTCCAATAGTCCTTTTCACGAATTTATACAGTATATACATGGCTCAATAAATGTACAAGTTTAAGTCTATATAAATCAATATTTTGTTACTGTTGAAAAAAAATACTGATCATTATATGTTGCTACATGTATTTCAGCTTCCTATTAGCATACTATGTAGGTTTGAGGTGTTTTGACTCCATAGTTCTAGTTCATAAGAAATAGTTAGTTAGATCGTGATACTTTGCATATTTCAACAGATTCTTTGAGATCCAATGATGCATTATTGCATTTCCTTGCTCTGTTCATTATTCAAATTGCTGTTTCATTATCTTCAAAACTAGCTACAAAAACTCCATGTACCAGAACTTAGAACTATAGTATGATACTGTGGTAACATATATTCCTCAGTTTGCAGCCTGTGCGCGAAACACGAGAAAAGCAAGTGCAGTTATGGAAAGATCTGATACTTGATTACTGTAGAAGTCAAAAGATACATACAATATCCCTGGAAGAAGATTTTCCCTTGTTCTCCAATCCAAAGATCGAGAGTAATATACATTTATCTCAATCCTAGTTTTGACATTGTTTCCTGCAATTTTAGAGAAAGCATGTTTTATTCAAGTATTTGTTGCCTGACTGTAAATTTACGCAAATAGGTCTATCATGAACCATATTGCACATACTGTACTGGTCTATACACATGAAACGATCAGTCACTCTTAATTATTATAATTTTTGCACACTTGTTTAGTCATTGCACTGCATTTACAGGCTTTTTGTAATGCAGGATCTCTTAGCCATGAGGCAAAGGAAGTGTTCCTTGCAGCGCTTGTTAATGAAGGTTCGTTCTGTAACCATCAATACCATTTTAGTTATTCCTGTAGCTTATGGTAAATTCATGCTGTGTGGTGTTATTTGGTTTGACAATCATTACCTGTTTTAAATTGTGCTGAAACTGCAGGTCGTGCAGAGTGGATGAACAAAGGTCACAAGAAGTGCCTCATTCTTTGGTTAAGGATACAGGATTGGGCCAATTTAATAATAAACTTTGTAAGACTACTATTTCTATTTGACATATTTCTATTTGACATAGTTCCAACTAAGTACATTACCCTCATCAAGGATATGTACAAGGATGCGATGACAGCTGTCCGCACTTGTGATGGAGACACTAGTGATTTTCCAATTAAAATAGGCCTGCACCAAGGGTCAGCGTTGAGTCCTTATTTTTTTGCTTTGGTGATGGATGAGGGTGGCCAAGAAGGAGAGTTTTAGATATTTAGGATCGATGTTACAACAGAATGGTGACATTGATGAAGATGTTAGGCATAGAATTTCAGCCGGTTGGTTGAAATGGCGGCAAGCTTCTGGCATTCTCTGTGATAAGAGGGTACCACAAAAGCTAAAAGGTAAGTTCTATAGGTCGGCGATTCGCCCGGCGATGCTATACGGTGTTGAATGTTGGCCTACAAAAAGGCGGCATATACAACAACTGAGTGTAGCAGAGATGCGTATGTTGCGGTGGTCTTGTGGGCACACAAAAAGGGATAGGATACGGAATGACTCAACATAGATTGAGATGGTTTGGACATGTCCAACGGAGACCTCCTAAGGCGCCGGTGCGTAGTGGGGTTCTTCGACGGGTTGATAATGTTAGGAGAGGTAGAGGTCGGCCTAAACTAACTTGGGACGAGTCAGTTAAGAGAGACCTCAAGGAGTGGAATATCTCTATAGATTTAGCTATGGATAGGAGCGCTTGGAGACTAGCAATCAATGTGCCCGTACTGTGATCCTTCCTTCCTTTTCTGTTTTCCCCCTAACTCTAATTTCTGTTTTTGGGTTTCACCTCTAGCCTACCCCAACTTGCTTGGGACTAAAGGCTATGTTGTTGTTGTTGTTGTTGTTGTTGTTGTTGTTGTTGTTGTTGTTGTTGTTGTATATTTCCTTAGGAGCTATCTGTTTATGACTTGTGTCATGACATTTGTCTTTTCATTGCTCTTGTAGGTAAAGGATAATGGATTGGAAGTAATGACCATTGAAGAAATACGCTCTGGAATTGATACTCGTGGAACTGGTGAGTTTGGTAAACTTCAAATTTGTGGGATTAGATTTGCTAGTCTTCATATATCAGTAATTTCTGTTGCTCAGAAATGTATCAATGACTTGCTTCACAGCAACTTGCAATAAAACCACTACTGTGGCTAGATACTTTATTTATTTATATACTCGGGTTGCTGGTGGTACTTCATCAGGAATAAAGCATGTCTTTAATCCAACCCTGCCAAAACTGCACTTTGCCTTATTCGGTTTGCTTTTGGTGTGTGGACTCTGTTGCAGAACTTGAGGGAATCGATCGCGGTGTTCTTATGCGGGCTCTGCGGCAGTTGGAACAGAAAGGCAAAGCAGCTATCTTCAAAGGCACTTCGGCCGATGACGAAGGCGTGAAATTTTCTGTGTAAATATTTTTACAATTCTCAACTGACAGACCAATAAACTGATGAGTCTGTTTTTATAACATACCTGAAACATCACACCCTTCCCGAGTAGCCGTATTTTTCTACATGTTCTTGAGTGATGTGGTTGCTAAACTTCCCAATTCATCTTTTCCTGGTTCATTGTAGCATAATTTGACAAAACCTTATTAAGCATGTTTTGAGTGTTTGATAAGAAACAGTTGAACTGCTCATGCTAAATTATATATAAAAAAACTTGTTCATGCTTCTCGTGCTGATGCCGTGGTGCTGACCCTCATCTGAAAATACTGGTAGGCACCGGAACTCGAGAACCTTCCTAGAACTGAGCTGTTGATCACCCCAATCCACAGAATAAGAAACCACCACCACCGGTCGTCTGGAGTCACTCCGGGCAGAAACTGGGATCCACTCGAGCCATTTCTCACGCAAGAATTGGATTCCGCCGTCCGGACACTGATAGGTAGGCCACGAGGAATCAATCAGCACTAAGCTGTCCCAATCAGTGGAATCTGTGGGCGCTACACGCACACCTTCATCCCCATCCATCCGTAGATTTATTTATTTATTTATCGTTGTTCAGAAATAAAAAAGAGAGGAATATAATTCTCCGATCATGAGCGGCAGTCAGCCACTGACATGACATGAACGGGGGTTAGTGGATGGCAATTGGCATTTGATTTGATGCCGGCCGCTTTCACTGATGAGCCAGCCATGGAGTATCCGCATCGCCATTCGCCACTAAAGTAAGGCAAGGCCCCAGGGAAGGAGCGACGAAGCTGAATAAACAAAGCCAGCACGCAAACCAGTAGTGTTCAGGGGACGCTCATTTACATAAATACCCTCGTCCTGGTTCTTTCCCCCAGCTTGAGACTCCATTATTGGTTGATCCTTAGAAGAGAGGAGGAAGACAGAGGCAGAAGCAAAGGAGAAGCAGCAGAGTCTTCAGTTAGGCAGGTTTGTTTCTTTTCCTTTCCTTTTTCTCTTTCTGATTTGCAGGTAATCTCTGATATATGTTCTAAGGCTAGCTTTTGATGGCGCCTGATTGGTGGGAGTGATTTCTTTGATCTTGCTTGCCAGAAACAGGAAGGCAGGGAAGGGGGAGATGGCGTCGAAGAGGATTCAGAAGGAGCTCAAGGATCTGCAGAAGGACCCTCCCACCTCGTGCAGTGCAGGTCCTGCTGCTTTCTTGCGCGCTTCCTCATCTGTGGATTTTGCATTTTTGGCCGTACTACCCTTGTGTAGGGGGTCAGATTTTTTTGCACATACTTCTTGTTCACATCACATGTTTGCCTCTCTTTAGTAGAGCTGCAACAATAGATTTGGACATACCCATCCTGATAAGTGATTACCCTTTTGGTTGCATGGAAATAAGTTGATGCATAGTTCACTTTTAGGTTCCAAAGAGTCGTTGACAATCTGCAGGGGGGCCTTTACTTGCTTGTGCAAACTTGTCCTATTTTTAGAAATGGGATTACTATGTTTGAAATCGTGCCACAAACTTAGTCTTTGTAAGAATTGTGGACTTGGTCTTTGGCAATCTGAAATTAATGGGATTAAATTAAAGCATTTAGAGTTATGTTAGAAACATAAAGCATCGATGATAATACTGTTATGCTTTGCCTTGAAGAATAGCCGGAATGAGCTGTAGTTACAAACATAAAGCATCAATGATCTTTTACTCTTGTTGTCATAACTAGAGCTGCTAGAAAGAGTATAGCTAGCTTTACATGGCATAATAAATTGAAACACACTGTATATAAAAAAAAACTACTTTTCTAGTTCGACACTTAATAATGTGATGTAGAACAATCGAAATGGCAGTCTTTATTAAAAGTCGGTTACTTGGGTTTTTTATTGATAAGATTAACTATTAAGATCTTTGTTTTGAATATCTACAACAAATTTGAGTATTTAAATTAGCGCCGTTTTCTGTAGGGAACATGTCATCATTGGTATAAACATTAAAAAATGATAAAGCAGCAGTATATCGTTTTGTGGAGTTTAAGTTCTTGTGAGTTGTGATCTGCTCAAGGGATCAGGAGACATCCTCTGCTTTCTTTTCCATTGATGTAACGTACCAATATTTCAATTGATAACTTGATGTCTCAGTTACACTAGTTGGTTGGCATGTGCAAATCAGGACAGCAAATTATATCCAGATGAACCACATATTAATATGTTCAGTATGTTGTGTCGTTTTCTTTTGATTGTACTGTTGAGCTTGGTGATGCTGCTGATGCACCATAACATCACTGTACATGAAAAATAAAAAATGGTTTTTGAGTGCATATATGGATCCAAGTACAGATATGATGGTATGTGTACGACTGTACATCTCTTAAAAGTGTTCACGTGAAGTAAAAGTGTTCACGTGAAGTAAGAACCTATTGAACTTTATTAGAGGATGAAACTGTCCTTGCAATTGCTTTGTTGCAAAGAATAGATTCTGAACTAAAACTAAGGCCTGATAAGACAATTTTCCCCCCATCTTTCTTCGTGCTATTTGGTTTTACCTTGTTTGAAGCTCTTTTAGTTGTCTAGTAAGTTCTGTTTCTGTTAAATCTGTTGATCTGGACCATATATGTGCCCATCAGATAAGATGTTTCAATGCAGTGCACAACCTTGAATTTTGTTGACTCATGTTGGTGACAACATAATCCTATTTGACAGGTCCTGTGGGTGAGGATATGTTCCACTGGCAAGCAACAATAATGGGTCCATCTGATAGCCCATATTCTGGTGGAGTTTTCCTCGTTACAATCCATTTCCCTCCTGATTATCCTTTTAAACCGCCAAAGGTACAGTGGCTGATATAGAATTTGAGCAACGATGTATCAATCCTTGTTTCTTTGCATTTCTTCTTATGGTTACTATTTTTGCACTTGTATTTTGTAAAAACAAGGATATGCCTAAGCTCATTTCACATATAAGGAGCATGACAATGGCATATATGCATTTGAATTCTACAATCTGTGTACAACACATTCTTTTTCTTGAAGAAACTTTTGAAGGGATTGTGAAGTTTTACAGTGTTTTAGGGACTTAAAGATCAAATCCATTCGATGTAAACTCAACTGCAGTGGTCAATATACGGGGGAGAATGGGATTTGAGCTGAATTTTATAAGTATAATACAATGAGGTTCAGTTAGATTCTTATACAACAACTATCAAATTGTGATAATTTTTTACAAGGACAGTTGCACCATGAATGATAGTTCAGAGTTGTTTTTATAGTTTTGGAATGTTTACAGTGGCTGCTTTCATCATTTTTCTGGATTTGGGCCAAGGATGGGGAAAGGGCCTTTCTAATATAAACTAGCCATCTAGTTATTGTGAAGGAATAAGTACTCCATCTGATCACAAGCGCCTATGGTTTTGGGTTCTAACAATTCCTTTGCAAGCTTGAGACTTTTCAAGTCTGAGAATTCATTCATGTATACATGAAATCCAAAGTCTGATGGTTCCAAAGCATGCCGTGTGACCTTATCTATGCATATGCAATATGCAGGTGGCATTTCGCACCAAGGTGTTTCATCCAAACATAAACAGCAATGGAAGCATCTGCCTTGACATCCTGAAGGATCAGTGGAGTCCCGCTCTAACTATTTCCAAGGTTGGTGATACTCATATAGTCATATGTAGCAACCAATATCTTTCCATGGATTGAGCTTCCTATG
Source organism: Echinochloa crus-galli (assembly GCA_900205405.1). Taxonomy (NCBI): domain Eukaryota; kingdom Viridiplantae; phylum Streptophyta; class Magnoliopsida; order Poales; family Poaceae; genus Echinochloa; species Echinochloa crus-galli. The sequence goes on from OAMR01000558.1 coordinate 238,450, forward strand.
AACACACATCATTTTGTTGGCTTCCAGGTGTTGCTATCCATCTGCTCCCTGCTGACGGATCCAAACCCTGACGACCCTCTGGTCCCCGAGATTGCGCACATGTACAAAACAGACCGGCACAAGTACGAGAACACCGCAAGGACCTGGACTCAGAGGTATGCCATGTAGGACCGGGTCACCGGAGCAGAGCCGGCGCTGCTCCGATGTGTTGCTGGACCTGGACGTGTCTCCTTTGTGTTACATCGTGTGCTGTATGATGAATCAAATTGGGTTTGCAGTGCAGTGCACTGTGTGGTGCCGAGTGTTGTATTGTGTCACTTCGAAGCAGTAATTCTGAATGTCAAACTGGTGCTTGCAACGTTTTTCCGTTGGATGATGTTGCCATGCGAGTCCATGCTTGCGTCCTTGTCTTACAGTTCCGTTCCAAATTATAAATTATTTTGTTTTTTTCAGATACATAGTATTTACTATATTTTTAGATATAGTGTGTTCTATTTAGTTGCATAATAAAAATTATTTATCTAGGAAAAACAAAACGAAGAACGGACCGAGCATGTTGGCATTCACTATATTGAAATACGAGCAACACCACCTGATTCAGTTACGTAGCATGTCCTTCAAAGATTCTTTTATATTTCTTTCTTTCCAAAGGTTCCATGCAATGTAGATGAGCACTGGTGCTTTCCACAGCCTCACAGATTTTGGCAAGTTAATTAGAGACTCGCTCCACCATTGTTCCACCTGAATTCCCTGCCGTAAACACCTGCACCACATCTCCACTCCAGTTGTCGATCCGCTGCCAAACCATCATCGCGAAAGGACATTTCCAACAAGGTGTGCTGCTGAACGCGAGCGCTCTGCTTCACCACCAAAAATACCAAGATCATCACCTCTTTCTAGGGGTGGTAATCATGCCCTATTTCATAATCTTAACTGGCACTAACTTATTTTAGCTAAAAAATTAGTAGTATTTTAATCCCGAAGGGCGCGGGCGCGCGATGTCTGCTTGAATGGTCCGCCGAATTCCGGGTCCTTGCCTTGCGATGCGAGGGCGCGGCTTCCTTTTGCTGTTTTTATTTTTGGTTTTCTTTGCTATCAAGTCGGCTGTAGTCCACTCCATCCCGATCGCTGGCGTGCACCGGTAAACGGGAGAGCAGGTCTCCGAAACCGTTCGTCCTTGTGATCCTGCACCGGGAGAGGGCGAATAAGGTTTTTGGGAAGCGCTCCGCGCGACTGCTCCAAGAAGATCCGGCGCTGTACGAGCTCGTCGTCTGCAGCGCCGACTTCTGCATCCTGTTCGCACCTTTGACATCGCTCCGTCAACACCCGTCGTCACGGCTACTCCTGCAAATTCGTTGTACGTACGCCGTGTTCAGATCTACTATTTCATCATGTTTTCTGAGTTATTCATGATGATGCTCATGTTTACTAGTATGTTAGAATGTTAGAGTGTTGCATGCTAATTTTAGTTAGTGCTATATTTATTACTGTTCGGATTTTAATCACTAAATTGTCTGTATTTCCAACATGCTCTAATCTTCAAGGGCGCCTAGCTACATCACTATGGAAGTCCCAGGCACGTTCTGGTCTGCGACGGCGCCTACATTCTACAGTGCCATGGCGTCTGACCTCAATCTATGGTCGTATAGGCGGCGACATTCTGACTCCATACCATCCGGCGAGATCATCGACGGCACTACTCGTCTCCGACGAGTGTTCTGGCCTCGAATGCAAAGCTTACTCTTATGCATGCTGTCTGGCCAAGAACGTTTTCTTCTTTTGTACGTACGTGAAGGTCCTCTTTTAACCGTTAAGATTAATCAGTGTACATTGCTACGAGCGATAAATCCCATACGGGCCTTAATCTTTTTTGGGTGGTAGTACTCCTTTGATGCAAAGTTCTAAATTTATTTATGAAACTAACTAGTATCTCTTTTGATATAAGTGCGCGAGGAGATCCGGCAAGAAAAACCACATATTGTGCCATCTAGTCAAGCATCACTGACTTGGTTGACTTATATAATATAAATGTCATTGAAGCGTGATTAAAACGACTAGAGTGCTATGGTTACTTTAAGCTTGATTATTATACATTTGAGATCTTAATCTAGCTGGTTTCATACAATTTGAACTCGAACGAGGGCTATACGCACATATGTTATACTAGTACGCAAAAGGAATACAAATGGAAAAGAATTTAATGGTAACAAAAAACTAGAAACACATTAGCACCCGTTGATAAATCAACTGGTACTAAAGGGGTCACGTGTAGCTGCCGCGTGACGATCCCTTAATACCGGTTGGTCCCAACTGGTACTAAAGATTCCTATTAGTACCAAGGTGCTGGTGCTGGAAGCAAAGCCATCTCAATGCCATTTGAAAAGGAATAATTGCTCAATGCAACCATCCGTAGCGCGGATTTATTGGAGGCTGAGTTAATTTCCACAAAGAAGGTAAGTTTGTTCATTGGAGGCTCAGTTAATTTCCACAAATAAGGTAAGCTTGTTTACATGTTCAAAGTTGCACCATTTACGCCTTTGATCATCAGTTGCCACAAGCTGCTGAACTAGAATTGTCTGTCAATATCTACCTGATTGTTACAAGCGGCAAGCAATTATATTTGTGGGACGACTAAAAAAAGATTGGCACCACACCAACAAAAAGGCTGCCAACCTGCAATGAAATTTCCTGTTCATCGGTTAGCATATGTTGTACACACTCATCATCATCAAAGCTAGGTGTCAAGCCCCTGTAAACATACCAGTTGCAGGATGGCGCCAATGCGAATGCGGGTGGCGTTGGAGAGAATCCAGCGGAATCTGTGTTTTACCATGATATTGTTGCTAGACCCGTGCTTACCGCACGGCTATTTATCACTTTATCACGTTAGTATCTGCATGAATTCATATGTATGAGATCTGCTACAACCGTGCTTGCCGCGCGGTGGTACACGTCCCCGAATCGCGTCTTATATCTGACAGTAACCCTACCTCTGCGGGCGATGTGGGACTAATAATACGTGTATAGAGCACGCAGGACTAGGTCGGTGGCGCCCTCTGCATTGCAGCGCCAACCGGACCGGGTGGTTCGAGCGATGCGCGGTTGGAGCTGAAGAACGTGCGCGGCACGTGACGACCGGCCGGCCTGCCTGCCTCGTCGCCGGCTCGCTGTGTCCGCTGCGTCGAGTGGATCGGGCTCGGCTGCCTCGCTTGTCGTCGTTGTCGGCGCGCGCATGCATCGATCAGGATCAAACAGGCTGCGGGATTGTGCGGTGTGGCCGTTGTACATCAAGGGTGAAGTTCCGGCAGCCGGTGGTGCTGACTGCTGAGCGGGATGCGCCGGGTTCTGGAACCGACCATGAACGTCGATACACCTCAACGCAACGGCGATGGGAAGCGGCGGATGGATCGGCGAGCCCGGGGGTCGACGGACGACGGCCGTGGACAAAGTGTATAACCGACGGAATGCAGTAAGTTGGGCCGGATCTTCGGTTCTCCTAGATTTAGCAGCCCAACTTCTGTATCTGGTTGGCACTGGGCCTTGTTGTTGCTGCTTTTGGACATGGGCCAGAGGGGAAAATACCAACCAACGACGATTTAATTCCTAACCCCTTGCGAATTGGCCAATAGTAGGACGGTCCGGTGGAGCGCTACCCACCAGGGTTTAAATACTGATGCTCGCACTTTTTTCTGGAATTTTTCCAGAATTTACCGGCGCTATGGTTAAGTGGTAAGCGGCATTCCCGTCCACAACGAGGTGCCAATAGTGACTTCGGAATCTCCAGATCTGTCGGGTGCTCGGTCCTTCGGAGGTACTCATAGGGGTAGCGTTTACGTACATGTATCCATAGGGGTAAGTGTGCGTGCGTGTGTAAACGTCTGCGTTGTACTGTGTAATTCTCAAAAAAAAATCCTAACCCCTTCCTAATTTCTATTGCATACCTTAAAACACTTTAAACAAAGTGATACCCTACGTGATGCTGCGAAAATTTTTTAAACAAAATTTTAAGGTTAAATTTAAAAATAAAAACACTAAGGTAAAATTTAATAATAAAAATGCTAAATTGATTGTATGGCAACATTCTTTTACAAACGATATTATACATGAAAACATATCCATTTTATTGAGAGAAGACGACATTGTTTTGCAAATGATATTATACATGAAAACATGACAACATTCTTTGTAGCATTGTACTCGCAAAGACTAATAAATTATATACATTGATGCTATGAGTCACAGAAAATCGGTAAGAGACATAATTATGGCATGACGTGGATGGTGATGTGGTATGATGATAGTTTACATGTTAAGAGAAATGAAATTAATAACTTTTAATAGGGTGCATCTATATAGATTATATAGATTAATGACGGGTGAGCCAACGTTTTCAAATGCTCCTTTGATTCAAAATACATGTCATGTAGGATATTGATATGGTCTATCAGGTGAAGCTGTGGCCTACAATTTTTGTGAAAATGTGACATTTTTAAGAAAGACTAGTCGCAATGCCCGCGCGTGCTAAACTCTCTGTACGTGCGGCACACACATATAACGGCATGACATCTATAACCTTCAAATGATGGAGTTGGTGACCACCTCTCACATGCGGGATCATGTGGATTGATTAATGCCTGTGTGTTGCTATATATTGGTGAAGGAGACATTGTTAGCGAAAACGTGCATAAGCCATGGACGTTGAAGGTTCCATATTTGAAGACGTCGTGCTCAAGACGACGGAGGGTCGACGACGGGGTTGCCAGCGTGAGAAGACGAAGGGATGGAGTTTTTTAAAAAAGTTATAACTTACCAAAATACCATGGGTTAATTTAAAAAAAATTAGGAGGTTTAAATTTTAGATTTTTATAATATAGATAGATAAAAAGTGACTTTGATTCATATCACCAAAACAGATGACTTTTATTTTTTGTTTATGAGTTTTGGATTTTCCACGAGCGCCATTCCCGATGATCTCCCTACACGAAGATTTCACAAGATTCCTGACATGCCGAGCAGGTAAGAAGTCGTGTTTTACTGTAAAAAAGTAATTTTAGTTATGTAACAAAAGTTGTTCATGCCTAATTTTAGAACGGCAATTCCTTTCTAATGTATATTACTATATTAGGACGGTTAATACTCGTTGTTGCAAGATCAGCGGTGCAGTTGTGTAGGCGACGGAAAAAACTGCATGTTCCTATGATTAGCGAGGAAAGAGACGGCAAGACATGGAAAGAAAACAATAAAAGGGAAATCAGAATGGGCTTAATTACCGGCCCATTCATATGATTAGGGAATTAATAGGAATTGGAATCACGGTGACATGGAAAGCATGCACCAGGAGGAGGAGGGGTAATTAACCTGGGTGGGTATAATTTTTTCACCGTGAGAAAAGAAAGGCCAAATCGACGGAAAGTCTCTCTAAACATCAGTTTTTCTTCTTCCTCACATGATTTTCGATCCCGGTCCCACCGAAAAATCTGTCACATGGGTCCTATGTGAGAGGGTGGGTAGGAATTCTTTTGGTGAAAAGTGTTTACAATTTTACTGGATCCTTATAGTATAGATAATAAGATATTTTCAAATTACTTTTATGTTACATGTAGCAACATCTATCTTACATTCTTACATAATCTGTAGCTTTTATGATTGGTGGTAAAAGTAAAAACCAAATGTTTGATTACAAAAATGCTAAAAGGGAACTGTGAGATATGTATTTCGATTTAGACCGAGAATACATGCAGCAGAAAACAGCTCGTAAAGGCCATGGAAATAGGCAGACAACCGTTCTTTTTTAGCATTTTTCCTCTGCATGACGACGGCGTCGACGGGCGCGGCAGCCAGAGGGGCGCACGCGCGCCAGCCGCCAGGGTTCGCCCCCGCGCGGATCGCCGCTCTTGGAAAATCTGACGACGCGCGCGCAACCGCTCGGCTCGACGACGCGCTCCCGGCTCCAGCGCAGCATCCGCTCGGCTCGCGCGCAACCGCTCGGCTCAACGACGGGCTCCCGGCTCCAGCGTAGCATCCGCTCGGCTCCCGGCTCCAGCGCAGCATCCGCTCGGCTCGCGCGCAACCGCTCGGCTCAACGACGGGCTCCCGGCTCCAGCGTAGCATCCGCTCGGCTCCCGGCTCCAGCGCAGCATCCGCTCGGCTCGCGCGCAACCGCTCGGCTCAACGACGGGCTCCCGGCTCCAGCGTAGCATCCGCTCGGCTCCCGGCTCCAGCGCAGCATCCGCTCGGCTCGCGCGCAACCGCTCGGCTCAACGACGGGCTCCCGGCTCCAGCGTAGCATCCGCTCGGCTCCCGGCTCCAGCGCAGCATCCGCTCGGCTCGCGCGCAACCGCTCGGCTCAACGACGGGCTCCCGGCTCCAGCGTAGCATCCGCTCGGCTCCCGGCTCCAGCGCAGCATCCGCTCGGCTCGCGCGCAACCGCTCGGCTCAACGACGGGCTCCCGGCTCCAGCGTAGCATCCGCTCGGCTCCCGGCTCCAGCGCAGCATCCGCTCGGCTCGCGCGCAACCGCTCGGCTCAACGACGGGCTCCCGGCTCCAGCGTAGCATCCGCTCGGCTCCCGGCTCCAGCGCAGCATCCGCTCGGCTCGCGCGCAACCGCTCGGCTCAACGACGGGCTCCCGGCTCCAGCGTAGCATCCGCTCGGCTCCCGGCTCCAGCGCAGCATCCGCTCCACGGAAGGCTTTACAGATTCATGACATGCTGAGCAGGTAAGAAGTCGTGTTTTACTGTAAAAAAGTAATTTTAGTTATGTAACAAAAGTTGTTCATGCCTAATTTTAGAACGGCAATTCCTTTCTAATGTATATTACTATATTAGGACGGTTAATACTCGTTGTTGCAAGATCAGCGGTGCAGTTGTGTAGGCGACGGAAAAAACTGCATGTTCCTATGATTAGCGAGGAAAGAGACGGCAAGACATGGAAAGAAAACAATAAAAGGGAAATCAGAATGGGCTTAATTACCGGCCCATTCATATGATTAGGGAATTAATAGGAATTGGAATCACGGTGACATGGAAAGCATGCACCAGGAGGAGGAGGGGTAATTAACCTGGGTGGGTATAATTTTTTCACCGTGAGAAAAGAAAGGCCAAATCGACGGAAAGTCTCTCTAAACATCAGTTTTTCTTCTTCCTCACATGATTTTCGATCCCGGTCCCACCGAAAAATCTGTCACATGGGTCCTATGTGAGAGGGTGGGTAGGAATTCTTTTGGTGAAAAGTGTTTACAATTTTACTGGATCCTTATAGTATAGATAATAAGATATTTTCAAATTACTTTTATGTTACATGTAGCAACATCTATCTTACATTCTTACATAATCTGTAGCTTTTATGATTGGTGGTAAAAGTAAAAACCAAATGTTTGATTACAAAAATGCTAAAAGGGAACTGTGAGATATGTATTTCGATTTAGACCGAGAATACATGCAGCAGAAAACAGCTCGTAAAGGCCATGGAAATAGGCAGACAACCGTTCTTTTTTAGCATTTTTCCTCTGCATGACGACGGCGTCGACGGGCGCGGCAGCCAGAGGGGCGCACGCGCGCCAGCCGCCAGGGTTCGCCCCCGCGCGGATCGCCGCTCTTGGAAAATCTGACGACGCGCGCGCAACCGCTCGGCTCGACGACGCGCTCCCGGCTCCAGCGCAGCATCCGCTCGGCTCGCGCGCAACCGCTCGGCTCGACGACGCGCTCCCGGCTCCAGCGCAGCATCCGCTCGGCTCGCGCGCAACCGCTCGGCTCGACGACGCGCTCCCGGCTCCAGCGCAGCATCCGCTCGGCTCGCGCGCAACCGCTCGGCTCGACGACGCGCTCCCGGCTCCAGCGCAGCATCCGCTCGGCTCGCGCGCAACCGCTCGGCTCGACGACGCGCTCCCGGCTCCAGCGCAGCATCCGCTCGGCTCGCGCGCAACCGCTCGGCTCGACGACGCGCTCCCGGCTCCAGCGCAGCATCCGCTCGGCTCGCGCGCAACCGCTCGGCTCAACGACGGGCTCCCGGCTCCAGCGTAGCATCCGCTCGGCTCCCGGCTCCAGCGCAGCATCCGCTCGGCTCGCGCGCAACCGCTCGGCTCAACGACGGGCTCCCGGCTCCAGCGTAGCATCCGCTCGGCTCCCGGCTCCAGCGCAGCATCCGCTCGGCTCGCGCGCAACCGCTCGGCTCAACGACGGGCTCCCGGCTCCAGCGTAGCATCCGCTCGGCTCCCGGCTCCAGCGCAGCATCCGCTCGGCTCGCGCGCAACCGCTCGGCTCAACGACGGGCTCCCGGCTCCAGCGTAGCATCCGCTCGGCTCCCGGCTCCAGCGCAGCATCCGCTCGGCTCCTGGCGGCTGGTGCTTCGGATGCAGACGCCGCTCCCCCGCTCGGCTCCGGACGCATACGCCGCACTTGTTATCTGTTTGGTGTTCAGTTTACCATACTGACGGGAACAGAGTAGACAACTAGCTTGAATACTTTATCATTGATAGTAGCCTAGTATGCGAGTTTGGAACTTTCTGCGAGAGATCGGTAATTGTTGCTGCAAGTTCCATGTTCAATAGATGAAGTGTTGTGCTGATGACAACTGAAGCTGTTTATGGATTGTAGCTCAGATGTTCAGAAACCTTCGGCAGTTCTGAATGTAGTTGTTTAGATGACTTTTGAATCTCTAGTTGCTGCAGGTAGTATCATCTACTTGGATTTTTTGGGTTCGACTTGTGTTTAAGAAAATTCATACAGAAAGTATCCGATTCATATATACGTTACCACGTCAGTTGATTCAGAAATAAACTGCGCAAATAGATTGTTTCAGTGTCCAAGAGTTTCAGTTTTTATCACTTGTGAATCAACATGTTGATCTTGTCACTGAATGTCTTATTTTGAGCTGTTACAACACATTGCCTGTTCTCTAGTCCTTAACTGTGTCGCTATCTTTTCTTATTCCCTTGTGAATTCAGCTGCTCAGGGTCAGGCAACAACATCACAGTTCACCTCTTCAGAAATCATATGCATCGCTCATCGCTGCTTCTGATACAATGAGAAGAGAATTGTGTGTACTTCTTTTGTTCTGGTAGAAGGGGAAAGCTCGATCTACTCAACTTAAGTCTCTGATTCTCTGACCATCTAATAAGAAAAAGAACATCTGGATATTGAAGGGGAAAGCTCGATCTACTCAACTTAAGTCTCTGATTCTCTGACCATCTATTACTGTTTTTTAGACTTAACTGATTCTCTGAATTTTCAGTTTGTGAATAGTAACCTGTAGTCATCGACTTTGAAGATTTAATTGAGGTGCTTAGGGACTAAGTTTAACTTCCAAAGAACTTCCACTAAGTTCTGAATGCTCAAAAATCCATGTCCCATATTTTGCACAAATTTTTCAGAATTTGAAACTTCAAATGTTGACTTTGGTCAAATTTTACTTAAATGTGACTTTAGCAGTCTGAATGCTCAGCGACACCGTCAGGGACGGCCACGCCCGACGGCGCTCGCCTCCGCCACGCGTATCGCCGCGATGTCGGACGGCTCCACAGGCTTGTCCCCGATGACCATGGCCAAACCCTCCAGCACCTCCCCGAGGTGCCGTACGTCTCGTCCATGACGCCGTCGCAAGAACTGGTCGGGCGTAGGCGGCGGGGAAGACGTTTCGACGGAGCAGGAAACCCTAGTCAGAAAGAAGCCGAGCGGGCTCGCGAAGCCGAGGCCGAGCGTGCGAACGCGGAAACAAGCGGAGCCGAGCGGACGTCGCGTGCGTGAGCCTAGCGTGCGTCGAGAGAACGAGCCGAGGGAGCGAGCCGTGCGCTGCGCGTGTCGAGCAAACGAGCGATGGAGCGTCCATGCGTTCGATTTTAATTCTGCGGCAGATCGCGCGGGGGCGCACCCTGGCGTCCGTGCACCCTCGGCGCACTTCATTTTATTCCATATGAGGAGAAACCAAATAAGGCCTCTTTGCATGGCTGCTCTCAAGATGGCAACGGGTACCTACCCGTTGGGCACTGCCACGCCACACCCGCACCCGCCAAACAAAATTCTACCCGTTAAAATACCCTCACCCGCTCACGGGTATAAAAACTTACCCACACCCGCACCCGTATGGGTTTTTTTACCGGACGGGTAACCCATACCCGGTTGAACACCGCCATGAACCATGAATATACTACTGGTAAATAGCGAAAATCAGTAAATGTGCATCAATAAAATTGAAGACAAGTAACAGCATTCACCAGCTAGCTTTCTTTACATTAAGTAGCACGCCAATGCAACATGTCGTTTTTATGCTATAGTGATTTGCTACTTGACGAGCCTCCTGCGGCCGCTGCTTGATGAGGCGTCAAGTCACAGCTGCTGCAGCTTGCTTCTTCTTGGGCGCACCAACACGGACACGGGACGCCGAGGTTAAGGATGAGGAGAGCATCACCGGCCGTACTCGCGTGTGGTGGCAGAGTTCGCTGCCATGGATGGAATGGCGGCGACGAGCGCCTCGGGGTGTAGGGTGTGGCACTGTAGCGGCGGCGGCTGGTACCGGGGAGGAGAGGCAGGAGGGGATGATAGAAATGAGATTTGGGCTAGGGTTTCTCATCCATCTGAGTATATATATACATGGGCCATGTGTATATGGGCTAGATGTACATGGGCCTTTGGGTATATTTTATCCATGGGTTTGCGGGTATGGGTACTATAAAGCCGTACCCGCACCCGCTCTACCCGATGGGTAGAGATTTTTGCCCATTAACACACCCATGGGTGATGATATCTTTCCACACCCGCCTTCTTAGCGGGTAAAACCCGTCAGGTAGTCGGGTTTCGGGTACCCATTGTCATCTTGAGGCTGCTCATCGGATTTGTTTGCTTGGTTTATGTGTTTTTTTATGGAATGCTTGGTTTATATTTGGCGCAGTTCATGAAAATAAGTGAATGGCATGGATATAACTTCTTGGCGATTGGCTTAGTTGGTATAGTAAAGGATCCAGATGTGAGGAGATCAAAGTATTATAATAGTCTCTCTATTCCAAATTACTATTTAATGTTAACTTTTTTTTCATAGTTTGACTATTCATTTTACTTAAAATTTTATGTAAATATAAAAAAATAAAGCATACTTAAAGTATATGATAATAAAATAAATCAATTTGGAACTAATTCATGTGCTAATTCATGTCATCTGAGGAAGGGGAAAAAAAGCAAAACAATGACGACACGTTGGCGTGGTGTGTATGTGTTAAAGAAAAAAAAAAGACGCAAGCTGACCACGTCGTGCATGCCTCGTGCCTCGCGCACGCGCTCACATCAGGAATTCGCTCCGTCACCAGATTTTTAAGCGTACGCTACTCAATCATCACCCCGTCTCTCTCACACCTCCATCCCCTCGTCCTTCCCCCCTGAGATCACACGCCCAGGAACAAAGCTTCCGACAAAAATAGTAATGTCTTCATGCTCGAGCTCGAGCACCAGCGGCCGCATACCCCTGCTACTCGTCTTATTGCTTCTCGTTCCCCTCGACGGCGCGGCAACCTCCCAGCCCACTGGCGCATGCCGGCCGCGGTGGCGAGGCTGACGGCGCTCAAGTCCCTGCTGCTCGACACCAACCGCTTCGCCGGCGCGTACCCAGCGGCCGGGATCAGCAGGCTCGCCGGGCTCGAGACGCTCACGCTGGCCAACAACCCGTTCGCGCCGGGCCCCGTGCCGCCGGAGCTCGGCGAGCTGACCAAGCTGAAGTACCTCTGGATGAGCGGCATGGGCCTCTACGGCGAGATCCCCGAGGCGTTCTCCGGCCTCACGGAGCTCACGCAGCTGCGCATGTCGTCGAACAAGCTCACCGGCGCGATCCCGGCGTGGCTGCTGCGGCACGGGAAGCTCGAGTATCTCTACCTGTCCGGCAACGGCCTCTCCGGCGAGCTGCCGCGCGACGTCACGGCGGTGAACTTGATCGAGCTGGACCTGTCCGTGAACCATCTCGCCGGAGAGATACCGGAATCCTTCAGGGCTCTGAAGAAGCTCACCTTGCTGTTTCTTTACACGAACCAACTCACCGGCTCCATTCCGGCGTGGGTGTTCCAGCACGAGAAGCTCGAGCAGCTCTGCCTGGACGATAACGGGTTCACGGGACACCTGCCGCGCGAGATCACGGCGACCAACTTGATTCTGCTTAACCTGTCGGGGAATCAGCTCACCGGAGAGATACCGGAAGGCTTTGGCAATCTCAGGAACCTGAAAAGGTTGTTTCTTCGGAACAACAGGTTCACCGGCACGCTTAGTTAATTAACTAGCGAGTGGCTTGACTATTTTTTTTCCTGTTCAAGTGGCTGCAATCGTCTTGATTGATTGATTTTTTAATTGCCGTTCTAAAATCCAATTAGATTACCTGGTGTTCCTGGTTGACTGGGAGAATAATGAATTTTGTTTTTACGAAGACTATACCCACTCCTAGGCTGCTAGCTCAGGCTGTACACGACAAGGCAATGATTACAAAACCTGAAGAAAGGGAAAGAAAAAGAAGTTGATCGAGCAGCCGAGCATCTTGACGTCCCGTGGTGTGCGGTCGTTCAAAAATGAGGGCGACTAGTCAACAATAAAGCTTGCCTTGGTGCTAGTAGGAGACACTGCTCCCAACAAGCAATGGTGTGCCGCCGGTAAAGTTGGTAACCCATCACTTTCCCCGAGATCGCGCACAAGATGGACCGGCACAAGTATGACGACCGCAGCCGGCGCAGCTCCGTTGTGTTGCCGGACCTGGACGTGTGGTCTCCTTTGCGTTCGATCGTGTGCTGTATTATGAAGTCAAGTTGGTTTTGCAGTGCATTGTGTCATGTGTATTGTGTCACTTGGAAGCGGTAATTCTGAATGTCAAAAACTGCTGATGCCTGTAACGTTTATTCCGATCCGTTGGATGTATATGTTTGCGTCCTTTTCTTCACCAACTGTTGGAACTTGGTAGAAAGGGCGATATGGAACAACGTTCGCAAATACTAATGACACAGGAGGCAGCAGCACTGCAGCAGAGAACAACTGGAGATGATAATATGGGCCGCAACTAGATAGAGGCCCAGAGTGGGATTTGGACTGATCCAACAAGTAACTCAGTCAGGTCCAATTAGCTTCCTTTCTGTTTTACTTCATTGTGTATTATTTATCTGATGAATAACTGATCCAACAAGAGAATGAAATATAAAGATCCTTGGTGATACGTACTTTGTTTCCCTGCTCAGTGTCTTGACGCAAGTACCGTGAGCGGTATTCTGAAACACCCGGTGCTGATTTTGGACAGCATCATAAACTTGAATCCCCTTTCCCTGTTATCATCAGGACTCGCTTAGATACTTACAAATCATGAAGAATGAACAAAGATGTCAGTATGTCACACACAATGATAGACTAGGAAAACACAATAAAGTCAAATTTGCAACTTAGATCTTGAAACGGTTAGGTAGAGACAAGGAATGGGTGATAGAGGGAGAGGGAGTATCAGTATAGGAATGGGTGAAGAAGATGAACAGACTTTGGCAACAGTACATTGCAGTAGCATGTTGGCATGTGCAGACCCAGGCGAAGGGCGAGCCATGATTGTAAATTTCAGGAGTATTTGTATAGTTTTCTTTGAATGCAATTAAATAAAATCTGCTGCCCGTTGAGCTTAGGGATGCATCATGCACAGCACTGTACATGAAAAACATCATGGCCGCAGAGTGCATGTGGATGAATCAACTTGTTGCGTTCGATCGTGTGCTGTATGATGAAATCTAGTTGGTTTTGCTGGATTTTGGAGGAGGCCGCCTTTACGATTGTTCTTGTTTGCAAACGAATTGAATCTTAACTGAAACTAAACCTCTAATTGGGCAGATAAGGGTTTTCCTTGTATTTGTTCAGTGCTATTTGATTTGACTTTGCTAGAACTCGAGCTCTAACAGTCTTGTATTGTACATTTCCTGTCAAATCAACTGGCGCGAGGATGTAGCCCAATGCAACGGTGGTTCTAATACAAGGATGTAGACTTGAATTGTCATCAACTCCATATCAATAGTTCAATACCCTTGTTGGCAATGTAATTTTAACTGAAAGGTCCTACAGGTGAAACATGCTCCTTTGGCACGCCACAATGTTTGCTCCATTTGATTGCCCACATGCTGGTGGATGCGAAGCTTCAGTTAGATTCTTTATATGCCAGCTATATCAAGTTGCAATAGCTTTGCAAGGGCATCTGCATTATCATTGCTAGTGTTAACATAATTTTTGCAGATCTTTACAGTGTGCCGCTTAAGTGTTTCTGGACTTCATCAGTGAAAAGCTGAAAGCCAATGAATTCTCTTGCAGTTCTTTAACGCCAGTTGAGTCGATAAATTCTCTTATCTTTGACGAGATATTGTTTGTAGTTATGATAATTCCCATGCAAGCTTGAAATCCTTTTTAGGTCTGAAAATGCATCGTGGCTGGTGGTTTCGGGATCCCGTAGAAAATGCGGTAGGTGGCATTTTCTAACAAGGTGACCAGTGTCCAATAGTGGAGCCCTGAACAGAGATTGATATTCTGAAATAGTTCTGCTTTTTCATGTTTTGTTAATCTTTCACAGTGGGGCTGAACAAATTCAAGGGAAGTTTTCCAGGTGCTGATGTCCGTCTACTCTACTGATTGATGATCCAAAGTTACAAACACCTTGATGCCCCTCTAGTTCCAGATTTAGCTCATCCTCTGTGTAAGACAGACAAGAACAAGTACGAGAGGACTGCTAGATTAGACTTGAAAGTATGCCATGTAAAATCTCAACATCGTATCATTGGAACAGACGTGTTACTGTTATGCATGGTTGCATAATTTGTACTTCTTTTGATTGGCTGCATGAATCAAGTTAGGTTTGCAGTGAACTGCGGTGCAGCTCTATGTGTCGTTTATGGACGGAGTAATTCTGAATGTTAAACTGGTGTTTAGTTCGAATGTTTTGATGTTGCCTTCCATGTAAAAAGAAAAGGAACGATGCAGTAATCTTGTTGGAAAATCAAATTTCTCCTGTGCCCTTCTCCTTTTCAGCTCGTTTGCACCCCTGCTAAGTCGCTAAGATCTGAAAACTTTTCACTGCCCGTGCTTCTCTGTTCCTCCGATATTTCCACACTCCTTCGGCATCGGCAGAAAGGTCGCCCGCGCATCGGCTTGTGCTCGCCTGATTCGCAGCCGTACGTACTCGGTCTGACGACGAGATTTTTCTTGTGACGCTAGAGAATCGAATCAATCGATCAGCGTACTGTGCCTGTTGCTTTTGCCAATTGCCATGATGCGATAGTTGGTTCAGAACTTCAAAACGCCAAGTATTGTTCACTTCAAGAAAGTAGTAGGTGAGGTTA
Organism: Echinochloa crus-galli; assembly: GCA_900205405.1. Lineage (NCBI taxonomy): Eukaryota > Viridiplantae > Streptophyta > Magnoliopsida > Poales > Poaceae > Echinochloa > Echinochloa crus-galli. The sequence continues at coordinate 253,765 of OAMR01000558.1, forward strand.
CCACCACACCACAGTGGTCTTTTAGCTGTAAAAATCCAGGAATGTTGCCGAGATGCTTGCTGCCCTCTGCGCCTGCACGCGGCGCCCATGCGTTTTTACTGTGCGACGTACCGGCTCCAATCATGCACGCCCAGTCTACGACAGGCTGCAGCAGCTGGTAATCCAGAGTCCAGAGTGTTTGAAGGTACAGTGCAGTTCAATGTTCAAAGTTGCAGAGGCAGAGAAAAAGGAGACTATTTCGACGCGGCCGCGCTTTTCCCTTCCATTTCGTTACCCTCTCTTTACCAGTGCACTTTACTTTTACTGCTAACCTAGTACAGTGCCGCAATTGAGTCCTATGCAACTGGATGTCCTAAAGCGCCATGAAGCAAGCCTGAAGACAGCAGCTGCCATTACCCCTTCGCTTCACCAAAGGCCGTTGTTCGTTCGTCCGGATGCAGGTGAGTGAGTCAATTATGCCTCTTGTTACTGACCAGTTACAGTGTTCCAGACTTCATCCAGTTACAAAGTTTGCAGCCACTCAGTCATCACCATATGGGACTATAGCGGAGTACTATCAAATCTGAGTGCCGCCGGAGCAATGGGAAACCTGAAAACGAGTCCTGAAAAAGAGAAGGCCAAAGACCCAGACAGTGTACCGTCAGGCAAGCCCTACCCTGCAGGCCCAACTTTTGGAAATGGCCCGGGTCCGGGTTGATGAGATGAGAAGCAGCGAGAAAGAGAGAGGGGGGTGGATGGAGATGCGCCTGCCGCCTGCGGGTGCGGGGACTGCTTGGTTTGCTGGTGCTGCAGCCTTGCGACGGCCCGTGGCTGGCTGGGCAATAATACCGGCGGCACGGGCGCTGTTGGTGGTTGCGGCACCCCAGGAATAAGCCGGTAATCATGCCGCGCTCACGTGGCTCCCCGTTCCGTCCTGCAGCTTTCACTACCGGTGGTGGTGGTGGAGTCGGGTGGGCGTGGCGGCGTGCGTGAGCGCCGGCCGGCCGACGGCGGGGATCGATCTCCAAAATCTCCGCCCGTCGTCGCGCGGGTTGGTGAGCCGGGAGGGCCCTGCTCTGCTGCCTGCCCCGCGGCCTGGGGTCTCCTGGACAGGACGGCGGGCGTGGGATCCGGCGGAGGGGACGCCGGGGCTGCAGTGCACTGCACTCCATGGCTTTTGACACCATTCGATGATCGCAGATGGTCAGGGTCATGGGCTCGGCAACAGCGCACTCCCCGTTGGACCGGACACTGTACTGTCAATTGCTACCGTACCATTTTACCTTGGTCGAGGCCAGTGAGTCACGTTTGAGTCAGGTACTCGGGAGCCAGGAACACAAGACAGTTGATACGAGTACGAGGGAGGAGGAGGAGCGCTCCTCCGGTGAATCCGGTGTAACGCACGCGGCCGGCGAAGCTCCCCTCCTGCGGTCCTGCTCGCTCTGGATCATCATCGTCGTACGGGTCACGATTTCAGAGACGAAATGGAGACTTTTGCCCCGTCCCCATCGGCCCCTCCCCTGGTCGGTAGGTGATCCAACCAAACCAATCAGGCCGGTGCCGACGCGGGGTTCGATCCCGGCCAGGTAGGTCGACTAGGTTGACCGGGCTCGTCTACGTTGACAACCTTACGCAGCCAGCTCACAAAATGCGTTCTCGCCAAGATTGCAATGCTGATAGTGCTAGCTACGGAGCTCCACTTCCACAAGGCCCCGTGTCTGCCACCCACCGTAGAAGAAGGTTGACAAATGACAACACCGATGAGGCCATACGCCTCGAATGCAGCCGCTTCAACTCGCCCGCCCATTTCTAAAAGGAGGCACAGCATTCCGAGTGCATGCCAATCCCGACACGAGAAAGTGAGGTGAGCCACTCTGCTCTGCAGCCAGCAGCGAGGCGAGAGGGCAGCAGGAAGCGGCTATCCCGGCGTGCGCCGCGCCGCGCCGCCCGAGAGCGCCACGCCGCCACGACGAGGAGCGAGAGCGATCGAGCACGAGCAGCGCCGCAAGCGGAACAGGACGAGCACCGCCCGCCCCGTAAAGCACGCGGCGACGAGCGCGCCCATGCGCCATGCCCCGCCCCGGGCCGGGCGCAGCGCAACGCTCCAACGGCGCGCGGAACCCAACCCAAACCACCACACCAGCCAATCCGTGCGTCGTCCACCCCGCCTCTGCGCGCGCGCGACGCCATGGCGCACCGCGCACTGGCGCTGTGCGCGAGAGCGCTTGCGTTGCTTCCCCGGCCCAGTTGCCCGTTGCTCTGGCGACTCTGCGCGTCGCAGGCATTTTGGGGGAGAGCGAGCGGAGCGGAGCCAGCCAATTACGGCCGCTGCCGCTACCAGCCACGCGCGCCGGTTTGGTTTTGCAATGGCACGGCCCCCTAGGCTATCTGCCGCCGCCTGCCGCTCTGGCCGCGCCCGTGCACGCTGGACCAGACCAACGCCGTCTGCGGCTGCGCGCACTTCTTTCCCGAGGCGTCCGTCAGCAGACTCGTACTAGTCAGTCCCCATTCGCCCGCGGCCCGGACCGAGGTAACGGAAAGTACGCACTCACGGGCCACCAGAGCGTACACGTCGAAACTGTGCCTCTGCACGGCGGTCCACGCATGCCATTTTACGCCGAGGGGCCGAGGGGGTGTAGCACATTTTACGCCGCTGTTCCTGGAAAAAAAAAAGTAAAAAGTAAAGTGAAAAAGTCACATCGGATACTGTAGCACTTTTCGTTTATTTGTGGTAAACATTATCCTACCATGACCTAACTAGGCTTAAAAGATTCGTCTCGTCGTGTACATCAAAACCATGTAACTAGTTTTTTTATTTACCCACGTTTAGTACTCCATAGATGAGGAGAGAGATTTGATATGATAGTTGAATAGTGAAGTTTGGAAAGAGAATTTTTAAAAGTTTAATGATTTGACCGGGAACTAAACACGGCCCGAGGCAGGCAATCAGGCTACTGTGGCCAGTCAGGCTCAGGCAGGCCGTCAGTCCAGCAAGAGGTGCAAAAATATCCACCTTCGGAGTGGTACTACCGTACTACTGTAGCTTGAAAACATTGTAGTGCCCATCATGGCATCCCCATTTCTCTCTCACGCTGTGTTTCTCTGGAATTAGCTTTCTGTGCGGGCATATGCACGCATCTCTCTCTTGGTATGCGACGACGCAACCCAACGTGAAATGTGGAGCAACATACAAGTCCGACATGGAGATGGATCTTGCAGCGGGAAAGCAATAATGTTTATAAAACGGCGATTTTTCCCTTTTTTCATTCAAGAGGAGCAATTACACGCACACCGAGTTCTTCAGATCCAGATTGGGTACGTAATTGCTTCGGCCGTAAGCATATTTCCGCTTAATTGGTCTTCTGATGATGATTGTGCAGTGCGTGCTCTCGTGCTAGGAGCAGAGCTGAGAAGCATGCACATGTTCTTAGGGACGTACTCCCTCCGTCCCGATTTATATGTTAGCATTACTGTAGCAAAACATGGATTAATTAGGCTCATTAGATTCGTCACGCAAAGTTGCACTCATCCCTAAATGGGTTTTGCAAATAGACTTCATTTAATACTCCATACATGTAAGATTCTCTTTGGAAAAAGTTTTTCGAGGAGGAAAGAAACACGGCCCGTCTTCATACTTTGGCGTGTGTCCTTGTGCCGTCATATAAGGCTAGTCCCAGTGAGGATTTCATTTTTGTGTTTCCAAAAATGCCACATAAGTAAGGAGATAATAAATTTACAGATGAAATGGTTCATACAATGCAAAGTTTCATTTTGATGTTTCCTAGGCGATGCATGCAAGACACAGACTTGTTGGAAGCTGTGCATACAGAGTTTCATCTAGATGAAACCCATTTCATCTCTCTCCTCATTAACTCCATGCCACATCATCTAAAATGCTGAATTGGCACCCTATTTAATGTGCATGAAACCTCATGAAACCTTGCACTGGAACTGGCCTAAGGTGCAACAAATAGGAGTAGGAGTGTTCTTATTTCAAAAAAAAGAGTTAGGAGTGAGTGCGTCTTCTCCACACCTGCCAACTTTGCTACAGACAACACGAACGAGTAAGCGAACATCTATAGATTGATGAATGGGGCCTTAGGGGAGAAGGATCAACCAAAACCTTTGAACGATGTCATGTACATATTCATCTCAAACAAAATTGGGAATTGTTACGGCGGCCGAGTTGGGGCTTCTTCATATTAATGCGTGAGTGTGGTTTTGTCATGTGGGTTTAGGTACGTAGTGTAGTTACCACATGTTCAAATCCCGCACTATAGAGGGACATAATAAGAAATTTTAAAGATGGCATAATAAGAAAACCTACTAGTATTTCATATGAACTTCATAGGGTCCATAATTATAGGTGGTGATTAGAAGAGCTACTTCATAAGAATATACTTCTGCATGGGATAGTAATTTTAAAAGACATAAGTATTAAACAAATTAGAACCCATAGCTAATAATAAAAAATGCTTACCTTGCTACTATGTTTTTAAATATTCCAACACAATGATATAGATACTTATATTTATCGGGTTGTGATAGACTTTAGTAAGTGATTAATTTAACTCTCCTCAATCACATTCATTGCTTTTTACATTTTATATCGCACAAAAAAGGAATATTTGTATATAGAATTAATGGGTTATTTTAGATTATTTTTATAATGAAAGATGCGATTATTTAAAAAATACATAATTGGTCCAATAATCATGATGGTCAGTCTTTAGTGGACCATTGTTTTTGAGTTTTGTGTCATTTCCAGTATTTACTTACTCCATATATTTCCAGCTTGTTTGGTGAAAATCATGAAAGCTTTAATTTGAGATCCAGATACAAATTAAGGCTACCTATTCCTTTGCTCATAAAGGCAGTGCGTGAAGAGCATCCAAGAGAATAAAAATGAAACTTTTCCCAGCACTTCATTGAAGATAGATGAACTTTTACTGCCCGCACTTCTTCATTGAGTACAGCTTCAATGCTTCACGCCTCAGTTTCCGCACAGATTATTACCCCGAGCATTTAATCCACTGTACCGAGCACATACGGAGTAGTAACTCCCAAATTAAGCTTAGGGCAAGTACAACGGTGGAGACAGCTGCTGTCTTTTTGATACAAATAGACAGCTGAGTAGACAGCTTGTACAATGGGCTGTCTATTTAGCTGTCTGTATGGTCATTAATTCACCATTTGACACAAGAACTTACTGTGATCTAGTGTACAGTTGATCTTTGTAGCTGTTTTTGTTGTATACATCAGAGAATTGAAATACATATAAATGTGTGGCTGACAAGCGGGGTCCACCCCAACCTTATCTTCCACCTCCTCTCCTCCCCACCCGAGCAGCACGCTCCTCTCTCTCCCTCCATCTCCACCTCCCCTCCTCTTCTCTCTCAATCTCCACCTCCCCTCCTCCTACCTCTCCATCTCCGGCGAGGGCGGCCGGCAAGGCCCCCGCGGCAAGTCTCCCGCGCGCGGCCGGCGAGCGGCGAGGCCCCCGCGGCGGGCGTGCGGGCGGCGAGACCCCGCGGCGGGCGGG
>OAMR01000558.1:261290-282207 GCA_900205405.1 Echinochloa crus-galli
TTGTTTTTTTGAAATAGCTTGACACCAAATTATGGTAATTATGCGCTTAAATTATCGTTCTTACGTCAAATTGTGTCGTTATATATAGTTTTGCCAGAGATAAAACTCGACAGTATGCTACAGTGCTCGTACTACCGGCGATGGGTCTGGCCTTTTGTAGCGCAGCACAAGGCTCCGTTTGTCAGCCAGTGATGCTAGGGTACTCCCCAGGTGCCCCTGGCAAAGAGTTTCCCTTTATTTGCAACTTAACATGGGCACAGCTTTGATAAAAAAAAACATGGGCACAGCTCTGGATAAAGAAATGCCTGTGCCGGTCGCCTGGCCTGCGTGCGCCACGCGTGTTGGGAGGTGGAGCCCTGATCACCACTCGCCCATCATCATCAGCTCATACATACTCTTCCTAATAGGGACAGCGGCCTTCTTCCTAATCTTCCTGTCCACCACCGTTGCTAGCGATATCGGGGTCCTTGACCGTCGTATATGGGCTGTGTTTAGTTCCAAGTTTGGAAAAAATGTCACATCGGACACTGTAGCGTACTGTAGCACCTTTCGTTTGTTTGTGGTAAACATTGTCCTATCATGATCTAACTAGGCTCAAAAGATTCGTCTCGTCGTGTATATCAAAACCATACAATTAGTTTTTTTATTTACCCACGTTTAGTGTTTTATACATGAGGAGAGAGATTTGATGTTATAGGTGGATAGTGATGTTTGGAGAGAGAATTTTGAGAATTTTGGTGATGGGATGGGGAACTAAACACAGCCACATGGAGTATCCTATTTCAACAAGCTCTATAAAGACAGCTCTAGCTTGGCACCTAGTTTAGTTAGTTATTAATAGGGATCCTACGACGAGAATAGTCTGTAGCTGTTCCGAAGCTAGTGTGAGGACATGTATACATGCATGCACTTGGACTGATAAACAAGTGCTTTCTGTGCGGGCATATGCACGCATCTCTCTCTTGGTATGCGACGACGCAACCCAACGTGAAATGTGGAGCAACATACAAGTCCGACATGGAGATGGATCTTGCAGCGGGAAAGCAATAATGTTTATAAAACGGCGATTTTTCCCTTTTTTCATTCAAGAGGAGCAATTACACGCACACCGAGTTCTTCAGATCCAGATTGGGTACGTAATTGCTTCGGCCGTAAGCATATTTCCGCTTAATTGGTCTTCTGATGATGATTGTGCAGTGCGTGCTCTCGTGCTAGGAGCAGAGCTGAGAAGCATGCACATGTTCTTAGGGACGTACTCCCTCCGTCCCGATTTATGTGTCGTTGTAGCGCCAGTGTCTTGTCCCAGTTTATTTGTCGTCCAGGCTATCGTAGGGGCTCTATCACACACAGGTCTGCATACAGCTTTATCTATCAACCGGTCAGTCGATCCCATGCAGCTCATAACTCCTCACATATTCTCACCCACTCGCTGTCAACGTTCCAGGAGCTGAGCAATTAGAAGAGGAGAGAGATAGTTGTCCCTAGCATGCATAGGTTGTCTTGGTCTTGGTGCATGGCTTCGGACGACACATAAAACGGGACAGAGGGAGTACGTAAAAGCGGGCGTGGAGCGTACGTGGCCGAGGTAAGGTACGCCATGACGCCTAAAGAAAGAAAAAGGGAAAGCGTACGGCACCGCTTTGCTTTTGCTCCCGTGCTGAGCTCTCGGGCCCTGGCGCAGTGCGCTTTGCATACTTCTGGACACTAATTAAGCACTTGTGCATGCACGCACTTGCTTGCCATGTGATGGGAGTCGGGCGTGCACGACGCGAAAGCTAGATGAGGGCGAGCACACCCGGTGGAATACGACGGCACACGTGTATGGCCTATACGTTCAGTTCGGGAGCACGCGCACAGGATGAGGTGGACCTGAGGCTCACGTGACGGCAAAAGATCTCTGGGACGACCCGTGCAAGACCCCAAACCTGCAGATCACCGCCCCGCCCGGCCATCTCGGTCGGCCGCGTACGCCCGTCCAACCATATCATACAAAACGACTTCTCTTTTTTGCTTGTATATACTCCGTTCCGGTGTTTATTTTATCCGTCAGCATGTCACCATCTGATTTATAAATTATTTTCTCGACTCTAATAATTTGTAAATCGTTTTGATTTTTAATAACATACCACAAATTATAAATCATTTTAAATAAAAAATAAATATACACGGTATGTATCTAAAAAAAATCAAAATAACCTATGATTTAAAACGGGTGTACCTAGCTAGTTGTACTGCTAATATCTCTTCCCACGTGTCGTTACTGTATTTGGATCCTTCCTTCCCCTATCAATTTTTTCCTTTTTCGTTTTCCTGCAAACAGCAGAGCTTTTTTGTCGTCCTAGAGGCTAGGCTGCTGTAGTACGACGACGCACACCAGCTTTTGCTAAGCAGCCCACGAGAGCCCTGGACCCAAACTATGCTGTCAATCTAGCAATGACCCAGACCGTAGATAGTTTCAGCGGCAGTGTCACCGCTGAGTCACTCCAGATGCGTACAAGAAGCTGGAATTCTAAATTGTCCCGGCAGTATTCAGATTAAAAGAATCGAGTGGATTCTAGGGCGCTCACAGGCTAGCTAATAAAGCGCCCCCACGGCACTGCATGCATCCATGCATGTGTTCAAACTGCACGCAGATGCTGCTAAGACGATATAGTATATCGGCGGTGCACGCTCGCTTGAATTCAAACGGGGGACCGTAGCTTCCGAGACGAATATACAAGACAAAATAAAAGCAAACAAAGATCTCTCTCCGAATTTAACTATTGGGGTGTGCTCACGACGTGGGTGCTCCGCGTAATCTTGCTGCACCGTACCAAGGATATCATCCCAGCCTTGCCGCCCGTTAGTACGTACTTCATTGGTGCTAGACTACGAATTTGGCTAATTTCAAATGCTTAAAGCGCTGAACAGTAACAATAGAAACACCTCGGGTGGGAACAGACCATTATCTTACCCTTACGTCTTCTTTACAATTCAACTTGACTCTATTTAATTTAACTAAAAACTAGTAGTATTTTAGCCTGATTCTAATTAAGCTTGATTCTTAAAATTTTTAGTACAAAATCTAGAGCCCTATACCACCTGTCCTATCCATTATGGCATCTGATTGAACGACAAAGAACACTATTTTTTTTTGCCAAAATGAACACAAATCTGATCTAAGGTACTCCCTCCGTATCGAAATATTTGTCGTCGTTGATTTTTTTTCTACAACTTTGACCATTCGTTTTATTCAAAAAACCGATACATTATTTCGATACGAATAGTTAAAGTTGTAGAAAAAAGTCAATGACGACAAATATTTCGATACGGAAGGAGTATATGTGTTTGTATGTACGTCATCAATAATGTGACCATCTTCTGGTAGGATTTCTTGACCCTTCTACTGTACTTTTATGATCTTATTCTTAGTTTGTAGTAGTAGTGATGAAAGAACATCCGACAGCTTATATAAAATCTAGTATCTAATGATTAGATTTTTATTGGACGGTAGCTAGCGCCACATAGTTTTCTCCATCGGCCATATTTCAAAAAAAATTTTTCTTCTTAGAAAAATGCTTCTTCTTTGACAGGAATACATGACAAAGTTGAAGTGGTCAGCAAAATTGGCCAAAACACATTATATCGTTTTGCTACAGATGTGAGCAACAAGCTGACAGTTCCTCATATTGAGAAGCGAAGTGTATAAATTAATAACTTGGCGTAAGTACGTCATGTGCTGCATGTTAATCGTCTCTTCTTCAATTCTTCTCGATTGTTCATGCATGCGTGTGTGTAGACGGCCGGTGGAAACACAAAAGAAACTTGACCTTTTGGGAAACCACTATACTAGTCCAAAAAAAGGACCATGCCAAAAACGGACACAATTTGTGGTTCCAGTAGCTAAAGGTTCAGATGAGTCCGAGGTGAGGCCCAGAATACTATATAGAGTTCATGTGTGAGTTTGGCAGAGCTTTAGCTCCAATAGTTGTTACAACCACAATCATCTGAGACTCTTACGAAATTATTGGAGCAAGCGGTATTGACGGACGGATGGAGTGCATTTAGCTGAGACTTCCTTTTTGTTTCTCCAATTAGGCAAATACTACATAGAGGATGCATGTTAAACAGAAAAATGCTGCAAGACATCAAAATGTGACGCACAAGTTTATTTTGGTGAAGAGATAGACATTGCAGTGAGACAGTCGAGTATTCGAGTGTACTTACAAGTGCAATTTGACGAAAGATCTACAGCTAGCAACCACGCATGACACATGAACTCATCAGTGTGCCCAAGACGAGCTGTATCCATCAGGAGTATCAGCTGTCTGCGAGAACACGCTGCCTCGACCTGAATGGCTGAATGCCCATGTCCTACGCGAGGCGAGAACACCACGCACCACCGGTGGTCGTCCAGCAGCAGGCTGATTAGCGCCAAACACGCAGAGGACGGGGTGGGTGATGGGCGTGTTAGTTTAATGGATCCGGGGTCAGAGGCCCTCTGACGCCGGTGCTCCGCCCGACGATTTGACCGGCCATTTTCCTTTCCTCTGGGCTCTGGCTGGCCCTCGCTCTCTCGCCTCCTCACTCGGCCACGACCGACCGCCATCACGTGCCGCCCCACCTCCCCTCTCCCGCGCCCCGATGGCCGCCGAGCCCACCACCCGCACCCCGTACCCGTAGGGCCCCCGTCACGCGTCGCGCCGCGAGTGGACGGGGCCACCTCCTGCCCGGCCCCCGCGCGCCGTGGCGCCGCTGACCGCCGGGCCCCGCGCGCTCCGCGGAGGAGCAGCAGCCGTGGCAGGGTTGCAGGACCACGCGGCCGCGGGGCCACGCCGTGTCTCCGTACTAGTACATCGGCCCGAAATATCGCGGCGGGACGGCCGTAGAGAAGAGCGCTGTCCGCTGCCCGGGCTCTAGTCGTCGTAGACGGAGACGAGAGCATCAGTGAAGTGAAGGCTATGGACACGGGAGCGCGGGTGCGGACAGGCGCAGGGGCCGCCGGCGTCACGAACCGCCGCCCGCGCGTGATGATTGCCATCCACGACCGGAGCGAACCGCCATCAGCGCCAGCCAACGGACGCTATTACGGCCGTGGTTAGTGTCCAGAGCACCAGTGCACGCTGCACGGACCTCAGACAATCGCTCTCCCGTAACAGTGGCGCACGCACGCGCCGGGACTGGGGCGAGTACGGCGGATACACAGCGCCGCAGTGGTCACTGGTCAGTGGCCGCCGCTACCGAGTCAAACAAAGCGCAGCGCAGGCGCAGCCGATCGCTCGCGCAGGCGCAGGTACAGCAGCGGGCGCCCATACGGCCGTCCCCGCAGCGCCCGTTGGCCGTGGCCAGCTTCCACCCACTTGCACGCGCCGCGCGCGCACCAGCGGCCACCGTGCCAGCCAAGCCAAACATGGCTGCAGCCTGCGGGAGTGCAGGAGGGGCAGCAGAGCAGGGGGCAGGCGGCAGAGCAGCTCAGCGCTACAGCTGCAAATCAATGGGAGCCGGCCCTGGCCTGCTACTGCTGCTGCTCGCGAGCGGATGGGCGAATGGCCGGGCGGAGCCGAGAGCCAGCACGTCGGGGGTGATTAATCTAGCCGGCGCGGGATTTGAAATGGAACCCGGCCCGTAAACCCACGCGGCGGGGAGTAAATGCGGCTGGCGGAAGGGTTAACCGGCAGAGTTAATTACGGTTGTGGCCAGCCAGAGAGGCCGGTTAATCTTGGTAAACAAAACTACCGCGCGCCCGCTCGGAATCGGGCGTGGGTTCCAACCGGGGCTGTCGGGTCGGGGGATCCTATAAGAGAGACGGGCGGGCAGCGGCAACCACCTCCCAGAGTCCCACCTTCCCCACTCCCCCAAAAACCTCCCCAAACCCCCAGAAACTCCCATCCCATCACCTCCACTCCACTCCTCGGCCTCCACCTCACGTCGCCGCCACCGCTTCTTCTTCGCCATCGCTGCTCTCAAGGTCTCCTCTGCCTGACTGACGACCTCGTCTTTCTCCACGCACACGCCGCCCGCTGCTGCCACCTCCCTTCGTCTCCGACCTTGTTCTTCGCGCTTTATTTCGCCGTTCTTTTCTTCCAGTTCCTTCTGATTCTTCCTAGGACGAGTAAGTAGCACTCAGAGAGCAGGAAGAGGAAGCTCACCTCTTCACGGAGCTCGAAAACCGTTAAGCGAGATATCTTCGCGGCGGGGGCCGCGGCTGCTTCAGTCCTCTGCGCCGGTACGAACGCGGCAGGGGAGAGGACGGGGCGCGGCTTTACTGCTGCCTCTGCTTTCAGCTACTCGTAGCTGCTGCTGCTGCTGCTCCTGCCGCATTTCTGCTCCTCTTTTTAAAGAGCCCGTCTTTACTGCGGCCACTCCCTCTTCCCCTTCCTTCCCCTCTCACCCTGCGCCCGCCCGCCTGCTCGCCTCCCTCTCCTCCCGTACCTTTGCCCTTTATTCCCCTGCCGATCCGCAGCGCAGGAGGGAATCCACCACGGCCGTCCGCTCCGATCGCTCTCTGCGGCTTCCTTTCCTGCTGGGGTCAGGGCTGCAGGACCTGTGCTCGCTTGGGCTCTCTTCATTCCACCCTTGTGTCACCATAAAGCCAGATCGATCGTTCCCTGTGTGGTGGTGACTGGTGACGGCGAGGGGGTTTAACGCCCGGCCGAAGGCGAGCTGCTGCTCGCCGCCTCGCCGGCGAACCAAGACGACCGGCGCGACCACCGGGCCGGCACCTACAAGGCGGCGGCGGCGTGCAGGAGCTACAGGGGCGTGCGGAGGCGGCCGTGGGGCAAGTTCGCGGCGGAGATCCGCGACCCGTGGCGCGGCGTCCGCGTCTGGCTCGGCACCTTCGACACCGCCGAGGAGGCGGCGCGCGTCTACGACACCGCCGCCATCCAGCTCCGCGGGCCCAACGCCACCACCAACTTCTCCGCCGCGAGCTCCGGCGGCGGCGGCGGCGGCCACCAGGACCCGGCGACCCCGGGGTACGAGTCCGGCGCGGAGTCCTCGCCCGCGGCGTCGTCCCCGACGTCCGTGCTCCGCAAGGTGCCGTCCCTGTCCTCCCTCGCGGAGGACTCCAGGGAGGACGACTACTCCGACGCCGCCCCCTGCGAGCCGCCGGCCGTCAGCCAGCTGGCCGTCCTGGAGGAGGAGGCGCTCGGCGAGTTCGTGCCGTTCGAGGACGCGCCGGTCTACGCCACCGGCGGATTCTGGGACCTGCGGCCCGACGCGGGGTTCCTCTACGCGGAGCCGTCCTCGCCGGAGTCGTCGTGGAACGCCCTCGCCGGCCCGGCCTCGTCCGGCGAGGCGCCCAGCTGGGCCGCGCCGTCGCCGGTGGCGATGGAGGAGAACGACTACTTCGAGGACCTGCGCGACCTCTTCCCGCTCCACCCGCTTCCCGCGATTTTCTGAAACGGACGAGCGGACGGGGAGCAACGGGCTTCGATCCGCTTCGTCTACCGGGCTGTTTTTTTGGACGTCGAGAGGGTAGTATGTGGTGTGTCGTGCCTGCGTGCACTGTGTACTTGTACGCCTTTTCCCGTGCCGTGTTTTTGTCGAGTCGATGAGAAGTGTAATATGCCGCCGATGAGTACGTAGTGGTAGAGTTTTGAGGTGCTAGTGTATGGAGTAATCAATCGTAAAGTGTTTTATGATGTGCCGTCAAATCCGTTGTGCCTATACAGATACTCGATCAGCTGTACTTGTACTGCCCCTGACTAGACTACTACGGGAATGTACGCAGTCGCGTTATTTTGGCAACGGTCATGCGCGCTGCCATTGGCCATGGGGCGGCGTGGTCGTGGTCCAGACTCCATACCCCACAGACCCAGACGCGCCGTGCTCGAAATGGGGAGGCCATGATGCGGTTGGCCCGGAAAGTCTGGTGGTTTGCGGGGGCCGGCTGGGGTCCGCCGCGCCATGAGTGACGCGATCATCCGCCCGATCCGACGGGGCCGACCACGGCATACCCCCTGTGCCGTCGTCGATCGGCGGAAATTGAACAGTGGAGTGGACTCACGCTCACCGACCGCGCTGGCGACGGAGCCGGGTCCGTCCGTCCTCGTGTCCGGCCGTCCGACAGGGGCCAAAGGCTTCCCTCGCAAGGAACAGGCCCCCGTTCCGCCACGGGCATTTACGACTACGTACGCCGGGGCGCGTCGAGTCCTCTGCGAGCGCGGGACGGGCACGGCCCCGTGCGTCGAGTACTCGCACCCGTGAATCCTGTGACTCCGGCAGAGGGGAAGCATGCGTGTACCAGTCAGTACCCCCGCGCGGCGCGAGGGGCCGAGCCGAGGACGCCGAAGTGAATGCGCGCGGGGCGAGGCGCAGGCGCAGCGGCCGCCGGTGGTCCTGGCTGCTGCGGCGCCGCGGGTGTTCCCGTTCCTGATGAGGCGGGTCGTCCTCGCAGGCAGGCCCACGACCACGTAGCGCCCCGGAACGGGAACACGTACGCGCCGGTGCCTGGCCAGTGACCACACGGGGAAGACAAGACAACACAAGAGATAAGGGGCGCAGGCGGCACGCACCGCGGCAGGGCTAGCTTACAAGACCCAAAGAAACAGTACGTGGCGCCGGAGTAAGACAGGCCGCTCGTCTAGAACCTGTGCGGAAACAAAAATCGAGCCGCGGCCCAAGTATAGCTGCACGCCGTATGGCGATGGGTGGGCCGCCTCGGCGCTACGGCGGGCTTTGCGCCTAGCTAGCCTCTCCCCCTCCCCTCCGTAGTGCTAGGTGGGCTCCATGACTGAGACGTGACGGTACTGTACAAGTAACATGTTTGCGTTGCCAACGTACGCCGCGCCACCAGCTCCCTCACACAGTCACACCCTGCCCTTGCACGCGTCGAGCGGCATTGGTGGAAGGGGGGGCGCCCGTCTCGCCTTCTTCAAAGTCTGATACCAGGGTGCGGGCGGCGCGGCGAGCCACGCACGCCGCTGCACTGTGCAGGAGAGCACGGGGACAGTGCCCGCGGTCGGGGCAGGCTGGTCCATGGCTCATCCCTTCGGATCTGCCTTGTACCTTCAGATATACTCCACTCCACATATACTGCATGCGGCGCAACAATATCCCACGTGCTCCTGCGCTGCATTTACCGTGTGTTTAGTTTAGAGGCGAGATGAGATAATTCGGTTCCTGTTTTCTTGGATGGGACGATCCGTTTCGTATTTGGGTAAGAGGGATAAATTCGTCTCAGTTTTTGTTTAGTTAGGGATTGAAAAAATAGGATGGATGATCTTTTAACATCGTTAGATACAACACCCAGCGAGATCCACAAGTCATTCTCAAATGAAGAATACTTTTTTTCTTTTATTTCTTTTGGTACATTATCATCTTCTTCTCCACTGTTGTTATGCTGCTCGAGCTTGCTCCCGGCCACCCCGCCCGGCGGGCGTGGAAGTGGTTCGGGGTCCGCGGTCCATGGGCTCGTCGTCCGGCCGGAGCACGAGGCGGAGGTCGGCGGCCACGCGGGGCAAGGAGCCGAGGTGACCAGGGTCGGCGCGGACTGCCGCGCGTGGATCTGGGCGGCCGACGGGCAGGCATGGCCTGGTGCGCGTCCGCGGTTGGCAGCCGCCGGCAACCGCGGCGGCCGGGCCTGTAGCCAGCCAGCCACGCACACCACCACTCGTCCACTCACTCAGCCGCACCTGCTCTCGAGGTCACCACAACCCGCGGCCGACTCCAGCCCTCACTGCTGCCGAGCTCAGCCTCCTCCACTCGCGACCCCGCCGGCCACGCCCCGGCCGCTGTGCAGCGCCGCCCGCAGTTGAGTGAGAAGAGTCAAAGAGAGTCACTTCATCCACAATTTTCATACTACCGACGATGTAAAGAAACATCATTTGATAAGATATGAGAAACTTTATGGAGCAAGCGAAACACTTGGCAAAAAGTACAAATGGCTCGCAACTACGACTGGATGCACGACCAAGAAATGTGTGCTGGAGAGAGAGGGGGGATCTTCTCATAGGAGGGAGATGACCAACAATAAAATGATATAAACAATTTTAGAATTAAATGAAATTTAAAAATTATAGGAACAATAAATAAATAAATAACTATGAATTTAGGTAAAAGTAAAGACCAATAATGGGTCCAATCAGATAATAGAATAAAGTAAAATTAGTGACTGGATTTTTATTTGTGTTTTATAATTAAAATAACCAAATAGGATTTGAAAAAAGCTAAACAAATTAAGATGTAGGTAGATTTCATATGCAGTGTGAACAACAAGACTGAAACAAATGACTCATTTATAAATAAAAAGAAAGAAAGAAAATCTATATCAAATACAATGTAGGGAAAAGTAAAGGATACTAGTCACATAATTAGATATTTGTAGAGTACCAATTGATGTAAAATATAATATCATCTTTCACTGTTGGTTTGTATGTCCATATTAAGGGACACTAATAATGACTTATCAGCACAACATACGTTTTTTTTTTCTGAAATTAGATCAAATCATTATAGGAAACCAAGGCAAAACCTAAAAGAATGTTGGTACCCTGTATTGAGAGAGAGAGAGAGAGAGAGAGAGAGAGAGAGAGAGAGAGAGAGATGTAACGAAGGTCACGCCAATTTTGATCATTGATGATTTCAATATGGCGAATAAACGTGCAGTGAAATTTGAATGAACTATACATTGACCAGTTTTATAAACTGATCGCTTTTGTATTGCCATTGCGTAATCAATTACTATAGTCATCGCTAGCTTGTGCATGCTTGTCTAACCGACCGGTCCTCTTTGATTTTCTTTCCGGTTCCTCCACTGTACCGCAAAAGGGAGGCTGGGTTTTTGGAGGAGGAAGCTGCGCTACTGGAGAAGGGAGAGGAGAAAAGGATATCCGCCTGATTCAGACAGATATGGTGAAGAGATGTTGGGAAGAACGAAACAAAAACATGCGATGGTATTGATTAGCATTACCTTTAGCAACCTGTGCAAATATCTCTGTTTTTTCCCATCGAGTTGCGGCAAGAGGCAATGCAACTAGGATATTCTGTCGTTACCACGACACCTTCATGATTTATGATTTGGACAGTTGGCCTGAAACTGTGTTAGGAAGCCGTATGGTGCCCATCGCCAATCTGAAGGCGGCAGACTCGTTGTCGAATATCCTGGTCGAAACGACACGATTGCTTCTTAGTTGACTACGCGGGTTCAAGGCTTGAAAGCTAGCTAGCGACGAGCGATCCCCAGCTGCAGCTTCCAGGTAATAAATCGACGAGAGACAAAACTGCAGGTCCGGTATCTGTCCATGTCCTTACCCACTGCCCAACCCATCATCACAAGTTGTGATTCGCAGCCTCATCGATCCCTCGAGACGAGAAGATCGGGCGCCTAGTGCTCGATCGGAATATGCTGCCAACCAGCACGAGACAGGGCGCCCGGATGACGACGCGGCTCGCCTCGTTGCAGACGCCCCTCTCGTTCATCGTCATCGGCCTTGTGATGAGCTCTCCTGGTTCCTACCGGCCGGCTATATAAGACCCCGAGCGAGCAAGCAGCCAAACCACCGATCGACCGAGCTGCACACTGAGCTCGCACCCAGGCAGCAGTCAGGCACACACAGAACCACCCTGCCATCGTCGGCCGAGATGGCGGGCGCGGAGGGAGGGGCCGGGCCGAACCTGGCGGTGCTGGACGCGCTGGACTCGGCGCGCACCCAGATGTACCACATGAAGGCCATCGTCATCGCCGGCATGGGCTTCTTCACCGACGCCTACGACCTCTTCTGCATCTCCACCGTCTCCAAGCTGCTGGGCCGCCTCTACTACCCGGAGGAGAAGATCGACTGGTCCGACCAGAAGAACAGCAAGCCCGGCACGCTCCCCGACAACGTCAACAACATGGTCATCGGCGTCGCCCTCGTCGGCACGCTCATTGGCCAGCTCGTCTTCGGTTACTTCGGCGACAAGCTCGGGCGCAAGCGCGTCTACGGCATCACGCTCGTGCTCATGGCCGCCTGCGCCATCGGCTCCGGCCTCTCCTTCGGCCGCTCCCCACGCGCCGTCATCGGCACGCTCTGCTTCTTCCGCTTCTGGCTCGGCTTCGGCATCGGCGGGGACTACCCGCTCTCGGCCACCATCATGTCCGAGTACTCCAACAAGAAGACCCGCGGCGCCTTCATCGCCGCCGTCTTCGCCATGCAGGGCGTCGGCATCATCTTCGCGGGGCTCGTCTCCACGATCGTCTCGGGCCTTCTCCTGCACTACAACCCCGCGCCGTCGTGGAACCCGCTGGACCCGCTCGCGTCGGCGCAGTGGCCGGCGGCGGACTACATGTGGCGCATCGTGCTCATGATCGGCGCGTTCCCGGCGCTGGCCACGTTCTACTGGAGGATGAAGATGCCCGAGACGGCGAGGTACACGGCGCTCATCGAGGGCAACGCCAAGCAGGCGGCCAGCGACATGGAGAAGGTGATGGATGTGGAGATCCAGGCGGAGCAGGAGAAGCTCGCCAGGTATAAGGCGGCCAACGACTACCCGCTGCTGTCGGCGGAGTTCGCGCGGCGCCACGGGATGCACCTCATCGGCACCGCCACCACGTGGTTCCTGCTGGACATCGCCTTCTACAGCCAGAACCTCACCCAGAAGGACATCTTCCCGGCGATGAAGCTGACGAGCGCCGCCACGGACATAAACGCCCTCACCGAGGTGTTCCAGATCTCCAAGGCCATGTTCCTCGTCGCGCTTCTCGGAACCTTCCCCGGCTACTGGTTCACCGTCGCCCTCATCGACAAGATGGGCAGGTACTCTTTCTTCTTCTCTCCTCGTACCACTCCAGCTTAAATATAAGCAAACGAATATGGCTGCTGGAATTGAACATGATCGATGCATGCAACACATAACGCAACGCAGGTACTTGATCCAGCTCCTGGGTTTCTTCATGATGTCCGTGTTCATGCTGGTCATGGGCATCTGGTACGAGACCCTCAAGGACCACAACCACGTGCTGTTCGCCGTCTTCTACGCGCTCACCTTCTTCTTCGCCAACTTCGGCCCCAACAGCACCACCTTCGTGCTGCCGGCCGAGCTGTTCCCGACGCGCGTGCGCTCCACCTGCCACGCCATCAGCGCCGCCTCGGGCAAGGCCGGCGCCATCGTAGCGGCATACGGGGTGCAGAGCCTCACGCTCAAGGGCGACGTCAAAGACATCAAGAAGGCGCTCATCATCCTCTCCGTCACTAACATGCTCGGCTTCTTCTTCACTTTCCTCGTGCCGGAGACCATGGGACGGTCGCTCGAGGAGATCTCCGGGGAGGATGGCAACAATGGCGCCGCCGGACAGGGCGGCGTTCCCGCCGGCCCGGGCATGGGCGCTGCGGACGTCAGCAAGGATGACAAGATGCCTGTTTCCAGCACCGAGTGGCAGAGCTCCATGCATGCGTGATCCATGCCTCATCGCCTCCACAACACACACACACGCACGTACGTAATAAAATTGTTACTGGTTTGCACAGCGTGGGATCGATTAAGGAACAATAATAAGAGCAACTCTTAGATGTTGCCAGCTTCTAGCTTGACAGAGTTCCATAGAGTTTGAGAAAATGCATATGGTTGGCTTTGCAGAAATGAGAGGATAATCAATGCATGCTGCCATCTATATAAGCATCAAGAGTATTCTGTAGTGCTTGAATTGTAATTTATGTCAACTATTCATATAACAATGTAATATGATGTATTGGTGGTGCTGAAACAGTCAATTATTGTATTAGCATATTTTTTCGCTGTCATGATTCACGACTACTTGTTTCTTGATGGGCATGTCTCCTCAACAATTATTCCCTTTTCTAAAAAATGTCTCCTCAACAATTGATTGATGTAACAATTCATTTCTATATAAGTTATTTTTAATCCAGCGGTTCACACCAGTGCTCGCTTTGTAACCTAAATTTTTTCCTCTTCTCTCTCCCGTGCCGCCACCAACAGCAACATGGACTACCGTGACGGCACCTGCTGTCTCCACCACATCACCACTGTTTATCTCCTCACAACATTTGACTGATACAACAATTTAGTTCTATATATAAGTTTTTTTAATCGAACGGTTCAGATCAATATATGCTACCTTTGTAACCTTTAAATAAGTCGCCCCCTTAACTCTCTCCGCATTTCTCCCATTCCGCTGCCAACAGCACTCTGACTCGGCACTACCGCCACTGTACTGCACCTCCTGTCCTCCTCTATTCTGCTCAACAATCGACTGATACAGTAAATTTCTTTTTTATAAGTCGTCTTAATCCAGCGGTCTAGAATATACAGTGCTATCTCTGTAACCTAATTCTTTTCTCTCTCTGTATATCTCCTATGCCGCCGCCAACGGTACGCTAACTCAACACCGCCACCACCACACCACTTTTCATGCCAATGGTGATGTTTTCGGCGACCTCACCCACATACCTCCTCCTTCTCCAGGCAATGCTCTCCCTAGCGAGTGATTCTTCTTCAACTTAGGTAGCCTGAGCCCCCTTGCCTCCATAGCCCATCCATGGGCACCCACTCGGCCACCCATGCGGTCCCACTCACCGCCTGCTAGAAGTCCATCTAGAACCACCAGCCTGTGGACCTCCACAGCTCTGTCTACAACCACCGGCTCAATCCTCAAATTATAAATCCAAACCCCAATCCTCTGATCCTAACCTAAATTGTTAGTTCAGAAAATTCAACTGAGAATAAAAAACCGGTAAGCTGATTGAAGGGGGAGTAAAGTCTCATTTCTATCAGGCATCCTAGCTGTATGTAAGTTCACTGGAATATTGCAGTTTTGCTTGGCATGCATATATCTGTCTGTTCTTAGCTTAACTAACATGAGGAAATTCCTTATTCGACACCAAAACAATTGCCGATTTCTTTTTTGGTGTTGGAAAGTTTTTTCTCCTCTATTTGACACTAACATCTATATTTCATTCCTTAATTGACATTTCCGTCACTACCGTCAGTTAAATCAGACGAAACGACCTCGAAATAACCTTCAAAATTCAGATTAGTTTCAAAACTATCTAGTTTGGTGAATTTTAAGTCTAAAATTATAAAGGTACATGTATTGTTTTGAATAACATATGTTCATGTCTATATTGTTAGAAAAATTTGATGAATTTTAGAGGTGATTTGGAGGATATTTCGTCCGACTTAACTTTTGATAGTGATGAAAATGTCAAATAAGAAATGAACTTAAAAGTCAGTGTCAAATAGAGAATGAAAAAAATTTCAGGGCCAAAAAACGAACCGAGTTTTATTTTAGTATGAAATAAGAAATTTACTCTACTAACATCCTGCAGCTTTGGAACATGAAATGGATTGGGATCGGATCTTTGAAAAAAAAAAAGAAGCGCCCACTTGAGAAAATGAATATACTATTTACGTTGGAGTAAAACTAGTACATCTACAGAAAATCCTATAAATATTCCTAAGTGGACAGCAATCACGTTGAACGCTGATCTTGATTTACTGTCGCCAGTTTGAAAGTTTCACATGGGCGGTGTTTAGTTCATGTGAAAAGAGAAAAAGTGAAGTGAAAATGTCACATCGGACACTGTAGCACTTTTTGTTTGTTTATGGTAAACATTGTCCTACCACGATCTAACTAGGCTTAAAAGAGGCTTAAAAGATTCGTCTGTGTACATCAAAACTATGTAACTAGTTTTTTTATTTACCCACGTTTAGTGTTCCATGCATGAGGAGAGAGATTTGATGTGATAGGTGAATAGTGAAGTTTGGAGAGAGAATTTTTGAAAGTTTGGTGATGGGATGGGGAACTAAACAGGGCCATGGATACATTGGACGAGATTGATATATCGTTGTCACTTTGTCAGGGTCAGCAATCTTGTACGTAGAACTTTTGATATGTGTTGCGTTACTTCTGACATTCTACTCTGTAGGCTATGCCGGTGGCGACCGGATCACACAATTGAACTACATCTGAAAGATGGGGGTAATAAGAATCAAGAAAAGCCTAGAGCTAGCAAAGATTTACGCATATAGCTGTCTTTTCTGGTCCTGGAGCAAACGTACTGGATGGATTAATCGAACACCGTTAATTACACCTCGATTAGCGCCGAATTACAAAGCAAATTACTGATGATTTTAAAAGAGCTTGTAGCCGGAGGAGGCGTCCAAGGGGTGGATGAGGTAGGTGAGGACAAGCGCCACCAGCATCAGCACGTAGGCGATCCCCTGGTCTACACTTGTTCCTGCCAAAAACATCAACAAGAGACCAATCATCATTGTTGTCATCAGAAAGAAATATAAATCGCTATCACCTATCAGGCTGTTCTTCTTCGAGGCAAACAACGTAGCGCTGCATAGTATATTCCTTCCTAAGCATTGTATCTTGCTCCCAAAAAGCCGAAGGTTAGAATTTAGAGAGAGAAGCATGCAACACCGTACCACCATACTACCAAGGCTAGAAAACCAAAGATGGAAAAAGGACGGAGAGGACTGACCGTCATTGGTGGGTGCCGGGGCGGGGGCCTGGGCGTTCGCCGCGGCGGCGAGCGTGGCGACGACGGCCATCATCACAAGGACGACTACGGAGGCTCTCGAGGTCGGCGCCATCTTGGTGCTGTGGTTCGTACGTTCGTCCTCGCGGGAACGTGGGGGCGGAGACGCCGATCAAAACGACGGGCGGCTCCGGCCGGGTGCCCCTCCCTCTCGCTCTGGTGGGGATCAGGACGAGAAGGAGAGAGCGCGGCGGCGATCGGCGTTTCGACTCGGCGGCGCAGGAGGGGGCGGCCCGATTTATACAGCCTCTAAATCCGGATGGTCGAGAGCGCGGACGGATGCAGGAGCCCGAGAGGGGACGGACGGCCTCGTTCCTCGCGCGCTCCGACCCGGCGCACGTTCCGTATCGTTTTACCTGTGATGTGAGATGATGACTGACGATTGACGAAGCCTCACCCGTCGCCTATATTTAGCATCTGGAGGTTGGAATCTGTACGCGAGAACAGTATCCGTATAACTGAATTCCTGAAGTTGTGCAGTCCAAAGAGATCCAAGGGTACTACGGAGTAGGTCCAAATGCTGACATACATACTAACTATTAGCCTCAAGTTAAAGTGGTGTTTTATATACGGAGTATGTAATAGGAAATACGGACTACCATTCATCAGTATATGTGCTTTTGCAGAGCCAAACAGAAGTGCATGTAGCAACCTTTTCTTCTCTCTCCTCCAAACAGTCCAGCTTCAAGTCTGTGTATGAGAGCCTCAGCCTACACGTATTTAGGTAACCTTCATATCAAGAGAGGTAGAGGTCTTGCAGGGTGTCAGAACAGCCTGAGGAGGCGCCAAGTGACTCGTGTGACAAAAAGCTCTCATCAATGTTCATGTCCTTGAGGACCATGCACCCACTGCATCTTCAGCTACTCACGGCCTGCAGACTTTTTCCCCGGGAGCCCAACCGCGAACAAATCACAAGCATAACCAACGAAACGATCTCACAGATAATTAACACCAACGATAATACGAATCCGAAACAATTTCCAGAACTAAGAGTGAAACCATCAGGACAGGCTTAATACTAGCTTTGATGCATATTTTCCAGTGTGCTAGTCTCATTGGAACAAGCCATTTTCACTCCTGATAACGTCCGATTAGCATTAACAACAAAACACCTTGACCCTATTGCTCCAAATGAAAAAAGAGGAAGATAAACCTCTCCATGATTTTTCACAGTTTGCAGGACTTACTTATATCACCTCATCATCAACATCTTAATTGGCTGAGATGGAATCATGGAAACTAAAGAGTACGATATGACCAGCATCACGCAGTATGCTCTTTTCAAGCGCAATGTGCAAAGAAAGAGAGTTACTGCAAGTCTGCAGTTGGTAATCGTTCTACACTTCTAATGAACAAAGATGACTAATGTACATCACAGCAAAAGTATGGGTCCAAGAGAGTTACTGCAAGTCTGCAATTGGTAATCTTTCTAATCCATATGGTTAAGGTGCGGATATTCAAACCTTACAGGATACTGCTTCATCACTTCAACGGAAGTATGGGTCCTCTTTGTTTCTGTAAATACCGAACAACTGCTCAGAGAATTCTGTTGCTACTCTCACAAGTAAATCGAGCCCCTCAGAATCATGGTTTGCTAGTTCCTCAGCTGTTCTTTTAAGGGGTCCCTGAAGGTTGCCAGCCAAAAGAAATTCCACCAACAGAGACGCCCTAAGATAACAGCAGCAAACAAGTATAGCTTCAGAAACCATTATGGTGAACAAACGACAAAGTAGTGCAACATTGTTAGACATAATATCACCATAAATGTCCTTTTGTAAATAAGTCAGCATGAATAAATACATTAAACTTTGGCGAAATTTTTCCACGCTGAATCAAATTTCTAGAAAATGTAATGCACAGATATCAGAATTCTGTATTTAAAAATTGTTAAAAATAGCACTGCAAGAGCTTTTTATACAAGAATTGAGCAAGTGTTCTCAAGAAAAGGGTTTGATACTGATAAATGTAATGCACTGATAAAAAAAAAATCTGTACTACCGAATTGCTAAAGTTTAGCATTGTGATGGCTTCTTATAGGAGAATTGAGCAATTGTTCTCAAGAAAAGGGTTTGTACCGGGAAACACCTGGACTATAATTCAAATAATGGACTAACGATGCTTTGCTGTTTGCTCGGTTTAAGATTCATGCATAAACAGCAAACCACACTACAGCTTTAAACAGTGCAAGTATGTACACAAAAAATGGTAGATATTCAAAGCATATGGATTTTTAACATAGATGGAACTGAATTCAACATACCTGTGTACATCATATTTGCTGAGTGTATATCCACGTTGTCCTCCTTGGATTGCTAGCTTCCTTTGTCAGTGAAGCGCGCAGGCAGCTTCCATACATACCTCAGTATTTAGAAGACACGAAGTATACACATCTGAGGCCGATTTCCATTTGTTTGTGACTGCTGAGGGCAGTATACTTGCTACTGGCAGAATCCCATTTATCCCCCCCTGCTCTCTGATGGTAGATGCATCCGGCCCAGAACCAGTGTGGTTCTTGGGCATTTCTGCACCTCCTCTCACTGATTCAACTATTTTTGTTGCAGTATCCGCGTGGCTTGGAGTTCTGACCTGAAAGGGCCTATAACCCTGCGGACCAGCAGCAGCACCTTTTTTTTTTTCACCAATACTCGCACCGGCTTCAGCACCATCAGCCTTGAAGGAATTCTTCAGAGGGTAGTTCCCAACTGCAAAACCCAGGGGAGTCGACATTGTCCAGGACGGCCCTCCATCTTCAGCACCATCGAGCTTGGAATTCTTCTGATGGCAGTTCCCAACAGCAGAGCCCGTGGGCAGGGGAATCGCCATCACCCTGGACTGTCCTCTGTCTTCAGCACCATCAGACTTGGAGGAATTCTTCCGAGGCTTGTTACCAACAGAGGAATCAATCATGGAGGAATTCTTCATAGCCTTGTTCCCAATAGCGGAATCAGTGAGTGGGGGAGTCGGCATTACCCTGGACGGTCCTCCTTCTTCAGCACAACCAATCATGGACGAATTCTTGAGAGGCTTGTTCCCAACAGCGGAATTGGTGGGCGGGGGACTCGGCATTACCCTGGACGGTCCTTCAGCACAATCAACAATGGAGGAATTCTTCAGAGGCTTGTTCCCAACAGCGGAATCAGTGAGCGGGGGACTCGGCATTACCCTGGACGGTCCTTCTTCAGCAGAATCAACAATGGAGGAATTCTTCAGAGGCTTGTTCCCAACAGTGGAATCAGTGGGCGGGGGACTCGGCATTACCTTGGACGGTCCTTCTTCAGCACAATCAACTATGGAAGAATTCTTCTGAGGCTTGTTCCCAACAGCGGACCCCATGGGCAGGAGAGTCGGCATTACCCTGGACGGTGACGGTCCTCCGTCTTCAGCACCATCAGACATGGAGGAATTTTTCGGAGGCTTGTTCCCAACAGCGGAACCGGTGAGCGGGGGACTCGGCATTGCCCTGGACAGTCCTCCGCCCTCCCCCGGTTGGGAGATCCTCCGCTTCCTCTGCAAGAAAGTTGCCGCCTTTAGCTGGCGAGAGGCACCAGCTCTCTGCCCAGCAGCACTTTCTTTGGGGCCTACCCTGTTCACGGGAGGCTTTTCCGGCGGATGATCCCCCAAAGGCCCGACGGAATTCTTCGCCTGCGCATCTCCATGCCCCTTCTTGGGTTTGCCATTGGGCACAGGCTTAGCACCCCGCCGCTTCTTCGCGAGCTGGCTCAGCGGGATTCTATCCTCCTCGTCGATCTCGGAGGAGGAGGAGGAGGGCACGTACAGAGGCGGCTTCCTCTTGCGAGAAACCGTCGAGCGGCGCTTCTCCGCGCCCACGGGCGCGGACTCCTTGGCCTGGCAAGAAACCCCCGCACGCCGCCGCTGCCCGCCCTCGGGCGCGGGCTCCTTGACCTCACCCTGGGGCGCGGACTCCTTGGCCTTGCGAGAAACCCCCTCGGCATCCGGGCGGAACTCCCCATCTTCCCAGTCCTTGCCGCCGCCGCCGCCGTCGTGGAGATCGACGACCTCAGCGACTTCCTTGCCCGCCCCCTCGGCGCGCCCGTCGGCCCCCGGCGCCGGGCTCGGGCTCGGGCCCGCTATCGCGCCAGGGGAGGAGTGCCCGAGCCT
This sequence comes from Echinochloa crus-galli, assembly GCA_900205405.1. Lineage (NCBI taxonomy): Eukaryota > Viridiplantae > Streptophyta > Magnoliopsida > Poales > Poaceae > Echinochloa > Echinochloa crus-galli. The sequence goes on from OAMR01000558.1 coordinate 281,876, forward strand.
GATGGCCCTGATCAGCCTGCGGTGCTCCGCCCTGAGCGCGAGGTAGTCCTTCCGCAGGGCGTCGAGCCGCGCGTTCGCGTCCGCGAACCCCGGCTGGAGCTCGGCGAGCTGGGCCTCGGCGCGGGCGAGCCTGCGGTCGCGCGCGTCGAGCACCCGCGCCGCCGCGTCGTAGTCGGCCCTTCTGCATGTGGAGCGGAGGTACGCCACAAGCGCCGGGCCGGAGAGGCTCGCGAACGCGGCGTCGCGGTCGGCTTCGGCGGCGCCGGAAGACATGCTGGCGCCTGGCGGTCGGCGGCGCGGCGCGGGGTGCGCTAGGCAGGCCGGGGGCGCGG
>OAMR01000558.1:296751-315848 GCA_900205405.1 Echinochloa crus-galli
GAGACAGGGCCCGGACGGGCGGCGCGGCGGCCTGTGGACGGCGTGGCGGCCGGCGTTTGCGTGGCCGGGGCGTCGACCTGCTCGGCCCGGTGGACGGCGCAGCAGCCTGGAGGCTCAGCTTGGAGGGCGGCTCGGCGGCCTCGCCACGCGGTCTGCGCGCGGGCTAGGGGCGCGCGGCGGCCTGGGCGTTGGCCCAGTGCGCGGCGGCCTGTGCGTGCGGCGGCCGGGCGTTCGCGGCGCGGCAGCGTCCCGGCTGTGTGGCGCGCAACTCCAGTTTGGGGTCAGGGCGTTGGTTGGTGTTTCCCTGACGGTGGCGGCGTCTGGGGTGGCGCCGACCCTCGTACTGGCCCCCCTACGACTTCTTCATGGCCGGTGGTACCGCCTCCATTCTCGCGTAGCCGACGAAGTTGTTTCCGTAGCGCCGTCAAGCCCCCCGCCGCTGGGTTCATGGTTTCGATCTCACCTATGAAGCACGATGCCGTCTCATTGAGGGGACGTAGAAGTTTTGGGGACAATAGAGGTCCCCAAACCTTCCCGAGGTGTCGGGCGTTGCCATCGGGTGCATATGGAACCTAGTGGGCGAGCTTCAGCGGCTGCGATGGTGGACGGTGGAGGGGAGCAAGTGGGATCGGTCCAAGTGCTCTCGGCTCGTCTGGCGGAGGTCCTCAAGCGAAAGCTTCGACCCGGTGTTGGGTCGGGCAACGGCGTGTGCTTTCCCTCTCGAGGGCGTTGTCTGCAGGGTCTCGCTCGATGGCGGTTCGTGGAAGTCTCCGTGGTGAAAACCAAATGCTGGCGCAGTCACGCCTTTGCCTTCCTGAAGGCGTTGTTTGGAGACCGTCCTGTAGCCGTTGGTGGTGGAGTCGTAGGATCCGCGGTAGGTCGGGTCCAGTCGATTTGTAATGGTCTTTTGGCCCCTTAGTTTGCTCGTCGCGAGTAGTACCTTGCTATCTCTGGCGCGCACTCTAGAGAGTCCCGTTGCGGATTTGTTGGATGTTGCCCTTCAAGCGGGGTGTGCTTTATTGTAAACTGGTAACCCCAGTATCCTTTATGGAGCGCTTTATATATAAAACTAGCTATGGCCTTTACTGGAGACATAGGCGAAAGGTGGGGGACTGCGCCACCCATCTCCACCGGTCTCGCACTGCTGGTCTTCCCGGCCTCGCGGCGTTGGTCTTCACCGGCCTCGCGCCGCTGCTCTCCGCCGGTCACGCGCTGCTGCTCTCCCCCAGTCTCGCGACACTTCTCTCCCCCGGTCTCCTCTCTTCTACACTGGTTTGGAGGAGGAGGGGGATGGGGAAGAGAACACGATGTTGCATATTTTTCTATAGAGAAAGGGTAGAGGAATAAGCAGATAAGCACGGTGGCTAAGGTTAGTGGGTAAATTAATGAGGGAGATAAAAACAGCTCGCGTTTCAAAAAATGCTCTCGGATTTTCAGCTCCCGGGTTTCTAACCCGTCTGCAGAACGAACCCAGAAAGGAAAGGACAGGAAACGAGAGTGTGACCGCACAGATCTCAAAGGAAATCCAGCGGACAAAGATTCGACAGATTTTTTTCAATAATTTCTATTGACAGATATCTAGGAAAGCTCTTTTGTTATTGGCCATGCTAGCAAGATCATTGTAATTCTTAGTATGGTTTCTCCAAATTATCTTCTGCATGGTTTTCTATTTCGAATTCGGAAGCACATGTGGATCTGAGCGTGCATGTAACGACTCTAGCTATTTTGGTGCGCCCATGCACTCCGACAGCAGCCCACAAAAGTGGATCGGCTTGCGTTTGTCGCCATCTTCCGCGGACTGCCGTTCGAGATGAAGGCTGCGGTCGCCGTGAAGGAGTCGGCAAAAGAAGCTTGGGATGGCGTGAAGACGATGAGGATGGGTGATGATCGCGTGAAGGCTGCAAGTGTACAACGTCTCTGGAAGGAGTTTGAAGGCATCGCCTTCAATGACGGCGAGTCGGTGAGCGAATTTGCCATGCCCATCAACGACATCGTCGCGAGTCTGCACCGGCAAGGGGAGGTCTTGGAGGATCCCCGTGTGGTGAAGAGGATGTTGCGCATCGTCCCAAAGAAGTACGAGTAGGTGGCCGTGGCGATTGAGATGCTCACCGACCTCAACACGGTGACGATCGAGGAGCTCGTCGGCAGGCTACGCGTGGCGGAGGACGCGTATGCTGATGAGGTGAAGGTCGCGCCAGGTCTTGAGCGCCTACTGCTCAATGAGGAGCAGTGGAAGGAGCGGCATTCTCGTCATAGACGCCAGGAACGGGTGCGTGGAGAAGGCGGGCGTCGTGGCGCCAAAAACAAAGGAGACGACCGCAGCGACGGTGGCTATGGTGAAGACGATGATGGGGCAAGCACATGCTCCAAGTCCAGCACGTGTTCTGTGCGGCGCCGTCGAGGAATGTGCTTCACCTGCAGAGAGTGCGGGCACATTGAGAGGGACTACCCCAAGTCAAGAAAGGAGAGGGCATTGCTCGCCGACGTCGAAGAAGAAGCCGCGTTGTTGTGAGCCGGCAGGAGTGCGACGCCAAGCTTAGGGGGTGATTGTTAGAGTTAAGCTTGGCGCGTCTGTGTGTGTTGCGTGTGTCGTGTACACGTGTGTGTAGCGTGTGTGTCACCCGGAACGAGCGTGCGCGGCAGTGGAGCTGTCACCCTGGCGCACGGTGTGTTCTGTCACGTTCCGGGCGAGTTGGTGTGGATCGGGCGCTATGGGATATGGGTACCCCTGGGCCCACTATCAGACTAGATCACGGCGTCCAGGGCCCACCTCTGACAGGCCCATGGGCCGACCCCTAGGCGGCCCATACGGGCTCCCTGGCTTGACGGACAAGTTGATGAAGACCCGGCGGGCGGCTCATCCGGATATCCAGGGATATTCCAGTTGTAACCGGCCTGGGCTAGAGTCCTGGTCGGGATCAAGTAGGTTTAGATGGAAACCGACTTGTAAATCCTAGCCCGCTACCCTATATAAAGCGGCCTAGGGCATCCTCATAGATCACGCAGAACAACGCAAGATCACGCATCTCATCCTGTAAGCCATACGCTCGCCAAGCTCCCTGAAGCTCGGTTGAGTAGCCAGCAATACAAACGACGCCGAACAACGCGGGATCAGACAACGCGTCTCATCCTGTAAGCCATACGCTCGCCCAGGCTCCCTGAAGCTCGGTTGAGTAGCCAGCAATACAAACGACGCCACCGACACAGGACGTAGGGTATTATACCTCCGGGTAGCCCGAACCTGTCTAAATCAGTGCCTCCTGTGTACCATCAAGTCACTAGTTCATCAATCGCCCCTCCTACAAATCAACCACTCGGGTACCCTAGGTGGTTTGCCGGTCCTAAGGTCCGACAGTTGGCGCGCCAGGTAGGGGGAGATTGGTGAGCTTTTTCGATCCGAAAACACCGTTGGCTTGATGGCAGATCAATCTCGCGTTGTCTTTCCCGCATGCGTGGAGACGCGCCCTGAAGAAATCTCAGATCCGATCTGAGAACCCGCCCAAGCCCACCCACGGTTATCAAGTCGGCGAGTTGATCGCCACGTGCGAATCGACGACATCCGTGCCGTCCGGCGAGCAGCTTCAGATTGCGTCCAATCGGTCCGAGTCCTGAGCTGGATAGCAGATCAATCTAACAATGGTGCTCAACGTGGGTCACGAACCCACGACCAAGACAGGATATGCGGTTCCGTCTGCTGTGCGCACGAGTCGAAGCCGCCGTGGTACGAGCAGGCTATTACGCATGGATCGGGGAAAAGAAAGATTATCAAAATTGCTGCTCACAAGACGTCAAGGGCAACACGTTTGCATGCAACGAGTTCCTGGCTTCTCGCGGGCCATGCACATGTGCAGAGGGACTCATGCGATCCGTACACATGCAAGGATGGTGCATGTACGGGAAAAAATCAATAATTGGCTATGTGAACACAAGAATACATCCCGATTCGTCGGCTTCATCGACAACCGAGTGCACGACGACTACTTCAACTCGGCTACTAATCGAGCTAAGTATTTTATTTTATTCCTATGGCAAAAACAGATCATCATGTGCATATCTTTTTCTCCACGTCTATGAGACAACCGCCGACCTGCATTATTTAATTTACGGCAGCCATGTGCTCGCCCCTAACCAAACTGCTCATGCAAGCAAACTAACACGGCAAGTCCGACGCACGGTATCCAAAATCTAAACACGCGCGAAAGTACTCGGCCGGGACCCTACCTACGACTAAGCCTCCATGCAGAGCATCGTAGCATGTAGGAGTGCTGCCTCCATGAGAGCTCCAGCCCGTTCTTCGCCCGAGTCCCTAGCGCTTGTCATGAAGATGAAGAAGTGATAGGGGTTGATAACTCAACTCAAACATAAAGCATGCTAAAAAGCAAAGCTCAAAAGTACTTATTAGAAAAAAGTTTACTATCGTTTCTCCAAAATACAACATGTTTTTCTTCCTTTCTCTCACAGGTACAACAGCATACGACTCGGCGCGTTCCAAGAGAACCAAGCCAAGTCCCTCGCAAGCTCGAGGGCTGGGCGCCGGACTACGACTCGGCGCGTTCCAAGAGAACCAGGCCAAGTCCCTCGCAAGCTCGGGGGCTGGGCGCCGGACTACGACTCGGCGCGTTCCAAGAGAACCAAGCCAAGTCCCTCGCATGCTCGGGGGCTGGGCGTGGGACTAAAACTCGGCGCGTTCCAAGAGGACCAAGCCAAGTCCCTCGCATGCTCGGGGGCTGGGCGTGGGACTAAAACTCGGCGCGTTCCAAGAGGACCAAGCCAAGTCCCTCGCATGCTCGGGGGCTGGGCGTGGGACTAAAACTCGGCGCGTTCCAAGAGGACCAAGCCAAGTCCCTCGCATGCTCGGGGCTGGGCGCCGGACTACGACTCGGCGCGTTCCAAAAGGACCAAGCCAAGTCCCTCGCATGCTCGAGGGCTGGGCGCCGGACTACGACTCGGCGCGTTTCAAGAGGACCAAGCCAAGTCCCTCGCATGCTCGGGGGCTGGACACCGGACGACGACTCGGGTACACCATTATTTGAAGAGCTTTTGTAACTGAAGAAAATGATGCAGATGCACTTCTAAGCACTTTTTTTGCAGACACCTCTTTCCTCTGAAATTTTTTGATACAATTGGGTTTATAATTAAAAACAACTCGAAGATGGTGGAAGACTCCCACCAGCCTTTGTTCTAAGAAGGTGACATGCTTTGAACGACTCTTGGAGTTCAACGCACTAACCGGTCCACTGTGAGAAACTTATCCGGTTTACAATTAAAGAAAGTGGAAGATAGTAATACAGTGGATATAATGAGTAAAATCCTAAGATAAGGCAAAGTACCATGGAGCATTTACCTGTAGAGATGCATGGACTACCATTTGCACATTGCCATTGCTCAGTGTCATATTTGGTTTTGTTGATTTGCACCATGGTGCATATATTCATTCCTGCATACGGGAAGCAAATTAAACATGGAGCTGAGAGAGCTACGTGGGGGAAGTGACATGGAGATAGCTACGACGTAAGAAGGTCAGCTGGATCCTCGTTGTCCCCAGATGTTTTGATGAAACAGGAGAGGCAAGCCTCTGCTGGTTATATATTATAAAGCAAGAGAAAGAAAGTACATAAGTAGCTCAGGAGACAAAGAAGGAAAGGAAAAAAATAAGCCAAATTGCATGAAAGTCTGCAGCCATTGAGACATAGGTTGTTTTAAACTCTCTTTTGCCCGCAAAATAACGTGGACAAATTCAGCTTTGAATCTTGCTTTGCACGACTCAAGCAAAGCCTGCCTGCCTTCAAAGATTAAATCATTCCTGAGCATCCATATGCACCACGCCATCAGGACTATCACCTCCATGAAAAAAGGGACTTGTAGCTGATTTCTGAAGCCGAAGAAAATCTGCAGAGCATTTTGCGTGTTTGGTACTTGTAGGTTAATCAAATTCCAACATCCCTGTGCTGTGGGACAAAACAGAAACAAGTGACACATCCTCGTTGTCCCTAGATGCACAGTCGGCGTGCAAAACACAGTGACGACATACACCTGACAAGGAGCTGCTTCTCATCTATGTGATACAAAATTCAATCTGCAAGGGTTCCTTGTATGTGAATTTGCAAACAGGTAATATTTCGTACTAATCATACTGCTTCATGTAATTTCTTTTTCTGGGGCGCATCATGTTGTAATATTGATCACGAACGTTTACAGGCCGGGCGTCTTGTTTGTCATTATTATTTTTTATTAAACTACATCAACTGAGAACAAAGTTAAATTTTTAGCTTTCTGTACTTCAGCATGACAATTCTGTAGGTTTTTTCATTGTTTTAGGAGTTCACATATGACATATGCATCCAACTTATTCTCACTCAACCTGCTATCATATTTGCATCTACATCTAGCTGGAAGTTTGATACGTGCCACTTCTGATCAGGTTTTGCTTAGCCTCATTTGATCTGAATCGTAGAAGCATATAATAAAACTCCAGCCCATAAAATGAACCTGAAAATTTTTCGTTTCTCATTGAATGCTGGCAAATTCATTGGCTGGACTACGGTTGACACAGCTACCAGGATTCAGGAAACTACTGTTACCGTTCAAACGTTGCCAATGATGAGTACCAAGCAACACGACAATCATCAATCAAGCTCATCGACATGTGTGAAGCTCATCTTCTCAAGGCTGTTGTTGGTGTGTATTTCTATTTCTTGTTGGGTGGATTAAGCATGTTTCAGCTCTAGCTTCTCCATCAGTTTATTTAATTGGCTTGAGTAGGAATACAACCTTTGGTCTATGTGGCCAGTCTCACTGGGGGTTTCATGGTAGTTTCATGGCATTAAATATGCTGATGTGGCAGAGGAGAGAGTGAAGAGTTTCATGGGATGTGAGAGGAGTTTGATCACCATGAAACTTATCTGGCACGGTTACCTAGTTTCTGGTCTAAGTAACCGTGTGATGAAATCCTGCACTGAGACTGGCCTGATACATCTATGCGCACACCCATGTGGTTTTGCCCATCTGTGCCATTAAATCTTAGATAGATCTTAGGACTTTACTGATTTATAATTTCAATAATAATATCATTAGTACATGTATTAGATGTGCCACAAAAGTGTAATCGGGTCAACTTACTTCGAATTTATGGAAAACACAATTTAATATTTAGTGGCACCGCCACTGTTCAATTACTAGTTTGCACTATATATAAATTAATAGTCATAGCATATGTAGTGGAATCAACCACGGTTTTGTAGCCCATCATGCATGCCTTTGCAGAAAACACAAGCACTAACTTTCATGGACTTCGATGCGACCCTACAGCCATCAAAATTAAATTTTTCGTATGGTCTATTTAGTTTTACTCTATGTATCATACCCATAGCAACGCACGGGCAGTTACCTAGTCTGTCAAAAGAACAGTTGTCATAAAAATGAATTAAGAATGAACTGTCTATGAAATATAGATCAATACACCTATACACATAACTTAGCAGATGTGAATTCACCCTATATATACACAGGTCATATAGATTGATACAGTTTTCCTAGTTAAGATAATAAGCAGACTCTGAAAGTTGTCGGAGGCAGATATATGGACACTCAACAATGAGGATCTTGCACTACAAGAAACTATTTATTCTGTGACGATCTCCTGGCGACGGTTTCAGAAAACGTCACTATTTTGCCTTGAGCCCAGAAAGCCCAGAGAAGCCCAGAAAATTGCGACGAAATCGTTACGACGGTTTCAGAAACGTTAGCATTTTGCTCTAAGCCCAGATAACTGTGACGTTTTTCAATTCTGTCACGGTTCGGTCCAAAACACTGTGACATTTATACAAATCCGTCACGCGAACATAAATTAAAAAATTTTCATTTCCATATGAAGAAATAGGAAAAAAGGTAGAAACCCTCATCGTGATTTATAAATATAATATTTAGAACTAAAAATTATGGAAAAAATAAATAAAGAATAAAATAAAAAGGCAAAAAAATTGATCTCCAACAATCTCGAACCCACTACGCAACGAAAATATATGTTATCGGATCTGGTTTTATTTTCTATTTTTACGTTGTTAAATGGTAAATAAAAAATCAGCAAAAAATAAATGGTAAATGAGATAATCAGAAAAAAATGGTTTTATTTTCTATTTTTTGCCGCCGCTCGCCCCGCCGGCCCAGCTCGCCTCGCCCTGCCTGCCGCCAGCGGCCCAGCTATAAGCCCAGCTCGCACGCGCCGCGGCCCACTCACCCTTTCTCTTTAAATCTTGGTCAAACATGTTTGACTAAGATTTTCCAAGGTTTTTATGTTGAAACTATAATTTTAGCCAAAACAAAAGTTTCCTAAAATTTAAAACCCTACAACTTTCATGTTGGGAGATTATTAAATTGAGCTGTAGTTTATGTAGTAAAATAAATTTAGGAGAGTTGACCTGGGGTCAAACGATGTTTGACTGAGATTTAAAAAGAAAAACATGTTGCAACTCAAATTTTGGCCAAATCTAAAGTTTCTTGGAATTTAAAACCCTACAACTTTCATGTTGGACGATTTTTGAATTGGGCTTTGGTTTATGTAGTAAAATAAATTTAGGAGAGTTGATCCGGGGTCAAACGATATTTGACCAAGATTGGAAGAGAAAAATATATAGAAACTCGAAGATCGGCCCAAACAAACGTTTCTCAGAATTAAGGGTTCTACAACTTTCATGTTGAAAGGTTTTTTATTTGAGCTCTAGATTTAGGAGAAAAATAGAGTTTCCTTTAAACGAATTTGAACTTGGATTTCAAATTGGAGTTGAACCAACTTTTTTGAAAACAAATAGTAATGTAACTTCATATTTGCTAATATTATACTAAATGTGAGTCTGTCTCCAACTTGTAAGTGTATATGAGCAATATAAGACTTGAGTTGTTTTGAATTTCAAAGTTTGAGTTGAGTTGTATGGAACAATGCGAGAGAACAATCTAGTTTATGAACAATGTATACTCCTTTTTCATGAAACCTAATGAAAATTTTATGTCAAGTGTAAACATCCATAAAACGATTCTATGCCAATTTTTATAATTTTGGAGAAGTTTTTAGTATTATTCTCATTATTTTATAATAAGCTGACTAGTGGAAGTTTGAATTTTCCCTTTAAGTCAATTGATTTTTCCGTCAATATCCAAGATGTGGGGTAGAATGGACCATAGCCACCTAAATATAGTTTTTTAATTTTTTTTTGAATCTTATTAGAGTTACATATAGGTCAATTTTGAATTACTTTCGGTAAACACGCAGAAATTCAATTCATATCATATGATGGTAGAAAATAACAAATCTACTTAAAATTTCTTGAAACTCCTAGAAGACAACTCATATGTAGTCTATTACATATAAAAAATGAGTTGGTATATATAAAATAATTATTTTTATGTGTTACTTCACAGTGATGCAATAAAAAGAAAAAGAAAAAGAAAAATGTTAAATAGAGAAGGAAGGAACCAAGGCCTGTTCGGCCCAAAATGGCCCAACTATTCCTGTCCGTCCATCCCGAATCCGATGGTCCTGATCACACGTCCATAGTATAAATGGGGATGAAACCCTAGCCCCCCTCAGCTTTCGCCCTTCAGCCTCCTCCCCCGCGCGAGCAGCCGCAGGCCCGCAGCGAGCCCTGCCGTGGCGTCTGGCGCCGAGCACCTCGCCCTCCACACTGGAGACGACCCTCTCCTCGCCTTCCCCATCTCCCTCCACACTGCCGCTCCCTCTCCTCACCTCCACGCGAGCCCGCACGCGCCAGGTGAGGGCGAGCGCCGCCGGATCCCATCCGTGCCGACCTCGCCGCCGCCGCTGGCCCCTCCTCCACTCCTCCATGGCTCTCCCGCTCCGGTCGCGACTTGCCTCCTCCTCCCCTCCTCTCCTTCCCTCCGACCGGCCATGGGGTTAGGGTGGCGCTTGATCCGGCCGCCACGGACCAGATCCGCGCCGACTCGCCCCTAAGCTGCGAAGAGCCGCGCGGCTGGCACCTGTCCATAGGCAGAGCGGCCTGAACGGGGGTAGATTCGGCGGTGGATCTCATCCGCCTCACTCCGCGGCCTTGCCACCACGCTCCGGGAGCGGAGCGCGCAGCGGCGGTGCTGGGCAGTGGTCCGGGAGCTACAGCTCCCAGGTACGCATCATTAACTTGCTCCCATGTCTTGATCTGCTGCCCATTTTTCATGGATGGGAAAATTTATCAATAGCTACAAGGTTTTTGAACTTATGGATTTCATTGTTGCCAAACATTACTTGCTGCTCAAATGTTCATCATTAATGGTAGTTCGAGACAAGTACTAGCAAGTTGCATATTAGGATTGTTCAAGTTACAGGTACATGAAAAATTAGCTTTACCATGGAAGTGGTGATATCAGATGGCCTCTCCAGAACTAAAACTAATTAATACTATATATGAGATAGTGTGTATATATGAGATCAATTATGGTAGCAGACAGGGAAGTGGATCTGTATCATCTGCTTCCTTGATCTCGACTCTACATCTCTGCATCCTCTCTTGCTTGCTATGCATTTTTGTACAGCGAGCATCTTCAATCCGTGACGTTTATTAAGAAACGTCGTCTTTTTGAATTAATAACGCCCATTCCACCACGAAAATTTAAATCGTCGCAAACGCTATATTTGTGACAATTTTTCAGCAATCCATGATATAATGGTTATGTCACAGAATAAATAGTTCCTTGTAGTGTTGGGAAGGAAAAGAGTAGGGCGAATAAACGTACAAAACTTGCACCTACACTCTTATTTAGAACAATTAGTAAAGGAGCGGTATGCCTCCTATTTTTTATGCCGCTGCAGCACCTATTATCAATTATAAAAATTGGGTGTGAACTGTTCGTGTTCCCTAACGCAATTTTTGACTCCATGCCTGAACAATGTTTGTAGACAGTGTTGGAGCAAGGAAAAAAAATCACTACTGTATTTTGTTTTGGCCATGTTAGCGAGACCACTGCAATCTTTAGTACGGTTTCTCCAAATTTCTCTTCTGTACAGTTTTCTATTTCGAATTTGAAAGCACTAACGGCATTAGCTATTTGGGGAGCCGTGCTCTCCGACAACAACCGATAAAGATTTCACAAACGTTTCGACAACATTTTAAGAAAAACATGTGCTAACATCTTCCTAACCTTTTCTCTATAATTTGTTTTTGAACACGTGTGTCTGCTCCGACAGCAACCGGCAAAGTCTCCCCCCTTCTTTATAGCCTTCCCCTACTTACTGAAACCACATGCGTGGTGAGGTATAAATGCTCCTACAATTTGGTACTCCCTCTGTCCCATAATATAAGCATTTTTCGATTTTTGTGTACCACGTTTGACCATCTGTCTTATTCAAAAATTTTGTGAATATATTATTTATTTTGGTATGACTTAGTTTATCACTAGGTATACTTCAAGTGTGACTTATTTATTTTATATTTTTATAAAATTTTTGAATAAAACGGATGGTCAAACGTGATGTTTTTCATCTAGAGTGCTTTCACATACATGACTGTCAATATGTCATGTATTTTATAGCCATTTCTCATGGACCATTCTATTATCCATCAAATATAAAGTACAATAATTTTTACACTCATTTCTCATATTATCCCAGATATAGATATGCTTCCTGGTCTCCCCCTTGGTGGCCTTCTAAGCTGTCACTAATAATGTTCGTTTCTGTAGATTGTAGAATCTTTGAATTGGAGTACTCAAAGCGAAATTGATAGCGTGCTGGAGGTGACTCATCCTCTCTAGAATATAACTCTTGATTGTAGATTCTGCAGATTGTAGATTCTGCAGATTGTAGAGTGTAGATTCTTTTAATTTTTTTTTCACTAGCGCACCATATATCACTCTTGACATTAGAACAATTTATTATGCCATGTTTATTTAGTAAAATTCTTCTTTTTTGCTTATCAATGTTTTCATTGTCCATCTGCAGAGAGTTGAGTTGTATGGAACAATGCGAGAGAACAATCTAGTTTATGAACAATGTATACTCCTTTTTCATGAAACCTAATGAAAATTTTATGTCAAGTGTAAACATCCATAAAACGATTCTATGCCAATTTTTATAATTTTGGAGAAGTTTTTAGTATTATTCTCATTATTTTATAATAAGCTGACTAGTGGAAGTTTGAATTTTCCCTTTAAGTCAATTGATTTTTCCGTCAATATCCAAGATGTGGGGTAGAATGGACCATAGCCACCTAAATATAGTTTTTTTAATTTTTTTGAATCTTATTATAGGTACATATAGGTCAATTTCGAATTACTTTTAGTAAACACGCAGAAATTCAATTAAATGGTAGAAAATATCAAATCTACTTAAAAATTCTTGAAACTCTTAGAAGACAACTCATATGTAGTCTCTTACATATAAAAAATGAGTTGGTGTATATAAAATAATTATTTTTATGTGCTACTTCACAGTGATGCAATAAAAAGAAAAAGAAAAGGAAAAATGTTAAATAGAGAAGGAAGGAACCAAGGCCTGTTCGGCCCAAAATGGCCCAACTATTCCTGTCCGTCCATCCCGAATCCGATGGTCCTGATCACACGTCCATAGTATAAATGGGGATGAAACCCTAGCCCCCCTCAGCTTTCGCCCTTCAGCCTCCTCCCCCGCGCGAGCAGCCGCAGGCCCGCAGCGAGCCCTGCCGTGGCGTCTGGCGCCGAGCACCTCGCCCTCCACACTGGAGACGACCCTCTCCTCGCCTTCCCCATCTCCCTCCACACTGCCGCTCCCTCTCCTCACCTCCACGCGAGCCCGCACGCGCCAGGTGAGGGCGAGCGCCGCCGGATCCCATCCGTGCCGACCTCGCCGCCGCCGCTGGCCCCTCCTCCACTCCTCCATGGCTCTCCCGCTCCGGTCGCGACTTGCCTCCTCCTCCCCTCCTCTCCTTCCCTCCGACCGGCCATGGGGTTAGGGTGGCGCTTGATCCGGCCGCCACGGACCAGATCCGCGCCGACTCGCCCCTAAGCTGCGAAGAGCCGCGCGGCTGGCACCTGTCCATAGGCAGAGCGGCCTGAACGGGGGTAGATTCGGCGGTGGATCTCATCCGCCTCACTCCGCGGCCTTGCCACCACGCTCCGGGAGCGGAGCGCGCAGCGGCGGTGCTGGGCAGTGGTCCGGGAGCTACAGCTCCCAGGTACGCATCATTAACTTGCTCCCATGTCTTGATCTGCTGCCCATTTTTCATGGATGGGAAAATTTATCAATAGCTACAAGGTTTTTGAACTTATGGATTTCATTGTTGCCAAACATTACTTGCTGCTCAAATGTTCATCATTAATGGTAGTTCGAGACAAGTACTAGCAAGTTGCATATTAGGATTGTTCAAGTTACAGGTACATGAAAAATTAGCTTTACCATGGAAGTGGTGATATCAGATGGCCTCTCCAGAACTAAAACTAATTAATACTATATATGAGATAGTGTGTATATATGAGATCAATTATGGTAGCAGACAGGGAAGTGGATCTGTATCCTCTGCTTCCTCAATCTCGTCTCTACATCTCTGCATCCTCTGTTGCTTGCTATGCATTTTTGTACAGCGAGCATCTTCAATCCGTGACGTTTATTAAGAAACGTCGTCTTTTTGAATTAATAACGCCCATTCCACCACGAAAATTTAAATCGTCGCAAACGCTATATTTGTGACAATTTTTCAGCAATCCATGATATAATGGTTATGTCACAGAATAAATAGTTCCTTGTAGTGTTGGGAAGGAAAAGAGTAGGGCGAATAAACGTACAAAACTTGCACCTACACTCTTATTTAGAACAATTAGTAAAGGAGCGGTATGCCTCCTATTTTTTATGCCGCTGCAGCACCTATTATCAATTATAAAAATTGGGTGTGAACTGTTCGTGTTCCCTAACGCAATTTTTGACTCCATGCCTGAACAATGTTTGTAGACAGTGTTGGAGCAAGGAAAAAAAATCACTACTGTATTTTGTTTTGGCCATGTTAGCGAGACCACTGCAATCTTTAGTACGGTTTCTCCAAATTTCTCATCTATACAGTTTTCTATTTCGAATTTGAAAGCACACGTTATGTAACGGCTTTAGCTATTTGGGGAGCCGTGCTCTCCGACAACAACCGATAAAGATTTCACAAACGTTTCGACAACATTTTAAGAAAAACATGTGCTAACATCTTCCTAACCTTTTCTCTATAATTTGTTTTTGAACACGTGTGTCTGCTCCGACAGCAACCGGCAAAGTCTCCCCCCTTCTTTATAGCCTTCCCCTACTTACTGAAACCACATGCGTGGTGAGGTATAAATGCTCCTACAATTTGGTACTCCCTCTGTCCCATAATATAAGCATTTTTCGATTTTTGTGTACCACGTTTGACCATCTGTCTTATTCAAAAATTTTGTGAATATATTATTTATTTTGGTATGACTTAGTTTATCACTAGGTATACTTCAAGTGTGACTTATTTATTTTATATTTTTATAAAATTTTTGAATAAAACGGATGGTCAAACGTGATGTTAGAAAGTCAATAAATATTTATATTGTGGGACGGAGGGAGTACGTGTATGGACACCCCACAGCTACCGATAAAATCTTGTAACCTCTTCACTTTTTTTTACATTTTTCTCATCCGTGACTTTCTTTTCTCAAAATGCAATAGCACCTATGATGATCCGAGGTTTAAATGTTCCCGCCATCAATTGCACGCACATGAACCGACAAAATCCCCGGCCCTCAAGCTTTTTAACTTCTCTCCTCTACAACTTTTCATCTTGAGAACGTGTACCATATGTGAGAACTTATGCGAGTTTTTGAAATGATTTTAGGATCAATATCTTGAACAAATTTCATGAAAAAGTAAGGGAAAAAAATGAAGATGGCGTTGCTGTTGCTTTAACCATTCGGAAGTGCATGCTGCTGGTTACATAGCCCAAAGAAGAAAAAAAAGGGTCTTGCTAGCCGCTGGACGGTCCTCCTTCAGCACAATCATCGGCTGAGGGCAATGTACTTGCTACTGGCAGAATCCCATTTATTCCCCCCTGCTCTCTGATGGTAGATGCATGCGGCCCAGTGTGGTTCTTGGGCATTTCTGCACCTCCTCCTATTGATTCCACAATTCTTCTAGCAGTATGCATGTGGCTTGGAGTTCTGACCTGAAAGTGCCTATAACCCTGCGGACCAGCAGCAGGACCTTGTTTGTCACCAATACTCGCACTGGCTTCAGCACCATCAGCCTTGGCGGAATTCTTCAGAGGGCAGTTCCCAACAGCGAAACCCGGGGGAGTCAGCATTGCCCAGGACGGTCCTCCGTCTTGAGCACCATCAGACATGGAGGAATTTTTCGGAAGCTTGTTCCCAACAGCGGAATCGGTGAGCGGGGGACTCGGCATTGCCCTGGACAGTCCTCCGCCCTCCCCCGGTTGGGAGATCCTCCGCTTCCTCTGCAAGAAAGTTGCCGCCTTTAGCCCAGCAGCACTTCCTTTGGGGCCTACCCTGATCACGGGAGGCTTTTTCGGCGGATGATCCCCCAGAGGCCCGACGGAATTCTTCGCCTGCGCATCTCCATGCGCCTTCTTGGGTTTGCCATTGGGCACAGGCTTAGCACCGCGCAGCTTCTTCACGAGCTGGCTCAGCGGGGTTCTATCCTCCTCGTCGAACTTGGAGGAGGAGGAGGAGGAGGAGGAGGGCACGTACAGCGGCGGCTTCCTCTTGCGAGAAGCCGTCGAGCCGCGCTCCTCCCCGCCCACGGGAGCAGACTCCTTAGCCTGGCAAGAAACCCCATTGACATCCGGGCGGAACTCCCCATCTTCCCAGTCCTTGCCGCCGCCGCCGCCGTCGTGGAGATCGACGACCTCAGCGACTTCCTTGCCCGCCCCCTCGGCGCGCCCGTCGGCCCCCGGCGCCGGGCTCGGGCTCGGGCCCGCTATCGCGCCAGGGGAGGAGTGCCCGAGCCGGAGAGGCTCGCGAACGCGGCGTCGCGGTCGGCTTCGGCGGCGCCGGAAGACATGCTGGCGCCTGGCGGTCGGCGGCGCGGCGCGGAGTGCGCTAGGCAGGCCGGGGGCGCGGCACCGGCGCACGTAGGAAGAAATCGGGGATTCGAGGGGGGCGCTGGCTGGCTGGGTGGATGCGGAACTGGTCGGAGGGTTTTGGCCTCGAGGGTTGGGGCGGAGTTGGTGGAATGGTGGAGGAATGTGCTCACTGCCTCCAGCCGAGTCGGCGGGTGGGGTTTGGAGGAAGGGAATGGAAGCCAACAGAGGAACAGGAGAAGGACGGAGACGGCGGCGGCTGTGGTCTGCAGGCTGGACAGAACCGGACCAAAGGCTGGAGCTTGACCCTGGGGATTGGTGAGGATGAGGACCAAGGGTGTTTTTTTTTTACAGACAAACACGCGACACTCGCTGGCTGGGGAAAAAAACGGCAGCAGTTTCCAGCTAAAAACACGGTAGTATGCGATTTTCTCATGGTAAGATACAAAATTAGTACTGTATTTTGTTACTGGTGATGTTAGCAAGACCATTGTACTGTATTTTATTACTGGTGATGTTAGCGAGACCATTGTAATTCCTAGTACGGTCTCTTCAAATTATCTTCTGTATGGTTTTTATTTCGAATTCAAAAGCGCACGTCAATCTGAGCGTGCATGTAACGGCTCTAGTTATTTGGCGCGCCCATGCACTCCGACAATAACCGAAAAAAATTCACTTATGTTTTGGCAACAGCCGACCAAAACTTCTCATGCTAACGTCTTTCTAACTTTTTATGGATTGTTTCCTGGGCACACGTGCATGTTCCGACAACAACCGACAAAACATTCCTCAAACATTCCTCCTCTACGACTTTAACCTACTTATTGAAACCGCATACGTGATATAAGATATAAATGCTCCTATAGTTTAGTACGTGGACGCACACAACACTCGACAAGATCGTGCAATCTCTTCCCGCTTTCATATTTTTAGAAACTTTTCTCATCCATATAATTATCTTTTATCAAAATGCCATAGCACGTGTGAATGTGTGATGGTTCGAGGTTTAAATGCTCCCGCCGTACGGCACACGTGCACGTTCCGACAACGACATCAAAAATCCCTAATACCTTGTTTTCTTAACTTTTCCCATGATTGTGTAACATATTTTATTCAATTTTTAAAAAATGACTTTAGGATAAATCTTTCAAATAAGTTTTATGTAAACATAAGAACTGTCACACCCTAAAATTCATCACAATTAAATTTTAGCAACCGTCTGAAATTTTCTAGGATCTATTAAGGTATACATAAAGTTTGCAAAATTTAATTGGAAATTTCTGTGTATTAATGGAATTTAAACATCATAATAAATAATTTTAGCCAAAATAAGTTTTGTTGCATTCATGCTGTTGCATTTTCTTTGTTTGCTGGTGAATCAAATTAGAATTTAAATTCTGTTTAAATTCGAATTTGATTCGCTTTTGTTTGAAGTTTAGAATAGTTCGTTTTTTCGAGTTCGTTTTAGCCCCCTGATTTTTTTCCCTGTTCACCTTTTGCTCCCTGATCCTTTTCTTCCCGAGCGGCCCAGCTTGGCCTGTTCCGCCTCTGGCCCAACTCGTCGCGCCGGCCCAGCTTCGCAGTTTCGGCCCGCTGGCGGCCTTCTTCGTCTCCCCCTCTCCGCTGTCGCCGACAGGTGGGGCCCCACCTGTCATCGCCTTCCTCGATCGTCTCCGAGCCGGACTCGAGCCCGACCCCGGCTCGGTCGCGCCGCCGCGTCCGACCCGTGCCAGGCGCGCACGCCTAGGCCTACAGGAGCCTCCCGAGCCGCCCTATAAAGCCGCCGCCTCTCCTAACCGCTTCCATCCAAGTTTCCGCCCGCAACCCTAGCTTCGAGCCGCCGCCATTGCCGCCGCTCTGAGCTCGCCGCGCGCCGATTCCCGCCGCTCCGCTCGTCTTGTTCCCATCCAGGAGCGTCGCCAGGAGGTAACCAAGCGAACCGAGCCATCCAGGTCTTGTTTCACTTTGAACCTCGCCTAACCGAGCTCGCCGTCGTTCTTCCAGCGCCGCCGCCGCCATTCTTCGTCGCCGGCCGCCGTCACCGGTCCTTCCTCTTCGTGATCTAGTCTGGTGAGCTCGCCGTCCCCTCCTGAGTCTCCAGGTTCAATCCGCGCTCGTTTTGGTGGGCTGTAGCTCGAGATCGAGCTTGCTCCGGCGAAGCGCCGCCGCGCTCGCGTGGCGCCGCCGCCATCTGACGCCGCCGTCGGCGACTCCCTCATCCCGATCTGTTTTCAGCCATCCGGATCCAATCCAACGGCCCAGATCCAAGTCAGCTGTAGTCAATACCGGTCAGCCGTGGCAATTTTGCAAAAGAGCCCTTAATGTTTTACAAAATCAACCCGCAGTCCAGTGTAGTTCAAAAGTAATTGTGTTTAAGTCCTTTTTTCTTCTGTTTTAACCCCTGCAAGATTTGAAATAGCGCCCGAGGTCCAGCTCTGTCCTTTTTACCCGTAAGCCCTCGTGTTTTTATGCAAAATTATGTTTTAGTCCTGTTTTTCTTACGTTTTAGCCCCTGAAACTTTTAAAACTTTGCCAGCAAGTCCCTGAACCTTAGAAAAGCCTTATCTTTCTCGTTTTAACTCCGTTTTTAGTGATTCTTGCGCTCACGAAGCAAGGTGGGATGACAGTTAGTGAGTACCGGGACAAGTTCATACAGTTGTCCCGTTACGCCCCAGAGGAGGTGAGAGAGGATGAGCAGAAGCAGGAGCTATTCATGGAAGGATTGGCTCCAGCACTCCAGTACCAGCTCACATCTCACACGTTCCCAACATTTCAGAAGCTGCTAGATAAGGCCATTGGCTTGGAGCACAAGCGATCTGAGTTGGGAGAGCAGAAGAGGAAGTTTATGGCCTCAGGGCAGTCAAGCAGTAACACTCGCCCTTGTTTCGTTCAGCCACAACAGAACACACCTTTTCGTTCCGGAGGGTCAGGTGGTAGTTTTGTGCAGCAACAGGATCAGCGATCAGCACCGCCACCTCAGCGTCCTAACTTCCCGCAGAATCTTCAGCAGAATAGTCAGAACACACCACCTCAGACTCCAGTGAAGCTGGCGCACATATGAGATGCATCTGGTTTTGCCTT
>OAMR01000558.1:322488-364365 GCA_900205405.1 Echinochloa crus-galli
CTCAATGAATTAGGCCAGCGGTGTTCCCTCGCTGGTGCATGATATCCTGGTACTGTCCGAATTGTTTCTGGAGCTTTAGAACTCCGTTTGACTTAAATCCAGTTGGGTTGGATTAAGGACTTGATAACCTAGGTTCTGGGAATTTTTTGGGATGTTTGGAGGTTCTGGCAGAGAGATATAATGGTTTTAATGGAGCCACCAGAATCTGTTCCGTGGTCCTGACATAGCTGTCTTGTTTATTTTATACCTCGAGCCACAAAATTCCGATTGAGGTGATTCAAGTTGGGTTAGTTTCAGAATTTGATAGTCGACGTTTAGACAAAAGATTTAGCGGGCTATCATTTATTAGAGTGCTTTTGTCAAGGTCTCATAGTGAAACTCAGTATTCGGTCCACGTGGTGTGGGAAGGGTACAATGCTCTCGGGCAATGGGAATCACGGCTTATGGTGAAAGTGTACAACCTCTGCAGAGTGTAAAACTGTTATAACAGCCGTGCTCACGGTCAAGAGCGGCCTGGACCCTCACATGATAATTATACTTGAATACGATCTAAATTGTGGTTACCTGAATTGTTGGCTATTTATTTAATTGTGGTTGGTATATACTTATATTTGCTAGTAAATAGTTGCTTAATAAAATTTGACCAACTAAGAGTGCTTAATGCAGCTAGCCTTTCAGCCTTCCACTTTATACAGTCTAGCATGTCATTTATTTCCCTATCTTGTTGAGTACGACATGTGCTCATGCTTGTTATTTCTTATATTGCAACGACCACACCCGGAATGCTGCTCAGATGGGGAGAATATAGAGGATTACACTGCTGATTTTGAGGAGTTCAGGGCGAGTCCCCCAGTCATCGCCTGTGGAGATGGAGTTTATTTTGCTTCGTTTAGATAAACGTTTATTTAAGTCTTCCGCTATGACATTTGTGTCAACTCTGAGATTGTAATAATGCTACTTTAATACTCTATCGTTATGCATGTATTTGGTTATTCACTTGTGACGTCTACCGTATGTGTGTAAAACTTGATCCTGGCGCACATATGAGATGCATCTGGTTTTGCCTTCAAAACCGGGTGCGACAAGAACAATATCTAAAGGTTACGTGCTTTCCGTAAGTGCTTGCTCCTGGCTAGGTGGGGCAATGATGCAGCCCGGGAGAGTGTTTGTCAGTAGGTGCTACAGCGCTGCACCAGCGAGCATATCCAAACGCACCTGTTATCTTTAAGATGACATTTCGACTTGCGATCCATACTGAAATATTATAGATCTTTTTATCAGCATGTATTTAATATCCAGCAGCATCTCTATCTAAAACAGCTATCTACGCGATTCATTATTTATTTATTTATTTATTTATTTATTTATTTATTAGCAAAGGCACATGTGCGCACGCACATGTATAAAATAAATCAAATATAACATGTAAAATATAGTTAATTTTGATGCTTTCTAGTTGGTTGCACGTGCGCACGCACGTGTGTATATAAAGCTTTAGGTATTCTCAAATTTAGAGGCACATCATTTTTTAAGTTAGTTGGTCTTCTTAAATTTAGAGGCACGTCATTTTTTAAGTTAGTTGGTCTTTATTTATATGAAGAAAAATTCTTCAATCTATTGTCTATTAGCAATATGGGATAATTGTGTGCACGTGTGGGGAGGTAGGGGCCCACTTGGCCGGAGGTCGGTACGCGCGGGTGGGTACAAAATGCTGGGTGAAAAAAGTTTTACGGAGAATGAGCTAAAAGCATCTGGAACATGCAATTTTTTCTTGTTTTCTTGTGTTTCTTATTCTCCTTCCCTCTCTAAAACCCGACAGGTGGATCCTCTGTGAGGGGGTGGAGGTGGGTTTTTAGGTGGGAAGTGTTTTCAATTCTACAGGATCCTTTTAGTATAGATTTATTTATTTATATAGCTATACATTTAATAAATTCCTAAAACGATATGCATTTAGGATCCGTGGCACCTCGGATACTCCCGATTCCCGAGAAAATGGCAAACCTTTGTTGGGCTTGGCTACGGGACAGAAGACGATGACGCATTGCTCAACAACTGAAATTAAAGCCTGTCCGTCGCCAACGTTTTGTACATGATGGAAGGCATGCATGACGTGTTTGTCACTGCAGTTGCAGCTAGATCCAACAGATTTTCCCCTTTTCAAAGAAAAGATCCAACAGATTTTTCCTTTCAAAGAAAAGATCCAACAGATCTTCTCTTGAGCTAGTGTGCATATCAGCATATGACGCGCTTTGATCAACGCCACGCCGAACGCGGCACGTCCGCACGTACATCATGCACTAGAAACAAATGGCGCGGGCCGTGCGGGCCTCGTCGGTGTATGAGCTCACAATCATGCATCGAATGCATTCGTGGTCGTATAAATTTGGAGAAAGGATATAGTTGAACCAGTTCAACAATAGCAATGGAGAAATGAAAGATGAATGGCTATAGAAGGACAAAATGATCGAGATGACTCCATCACCTGACAGCTATATCTGTCAAAAGAACAGTTGCCATGCATATAAATGAATTAAGAATGAACTGTCTATGAAATATAGATCAATACAATTTTCTTAGCAGATGTGAATTCACCCTATACACAGGTCATATAGATTGATATAGTTTTCCTAGTTCCGATAATCAGCAGACTCTGAAAGTTGTCAGAGGCAAATATATGGACACTCAACAATGAGGATCTTGGGAGGTAATCAAGGAAAAATGTACAAAACTTGCACCTACACTCTTATTTAGAACAATTAGCGAAGGAGCGTGTATGCCCCCTATTTTTTATGCCGCTGCAGCACTCATTATCAATTATAAAAATTGGGTGTGAACTGTTCCCTAACGCAATTTTTGACTCAATGCCTGAAAAATGTTTGCAGACAGTGTTGGAGCAAGGAAAAGAAGTCGGTACTTTGTTTTTGGCCATGTTAGCAAGACCACTGCAGTCAGTATGGTTTCTCCAAATTTCTCTTCTATACAGTTTCCTATGTCGAATTTGCAAGCACACGTCGGTGCAAGCGTGCATGTAACTGCTCTAGCTATTTGGGGAGAAGTGCTATTCGACAACAACCGATAAAAATTAATTTCACAAACGGTTTCGGCAACAATTGATAAAAACTTCCTGCACTAACATCTTCCCAACCTTTCCTTAGTTTTTTGAACACGCGTGTCTGCTCTGACAGCAACCGACAAAATCTCCCCTCCCCCTCCCGTCTATAGCCTTCCCCTACTTATTGAAACCATATACGTGTTGAGGTATAAATGCTCCTACAATTTGGTGTATGGACACGCCACAACAACCGAAAAATTCCTGTGACCTCTCCACATTTTTATATTTCTATATACATTTTTCTCATCCACAACTTTCTTTTCTCAAAATGCAATAGCACCTATGATGATCCGAGGTTTAAATGTTCCCCGCCATCAGTTTAAATGTTCCCGTCATCAATTGCACGCCCACGAACCGACAAAATCCCCTCAAGCTTTTTGAACTTTTCTCCTCTACAATTTTTCATCTTGAGAGCGTGTACCATATGTGAGAACTTATGCAAGTTTTTGAAATGATTTTAGGATCAATATCTTGAACAAGTTTCATGAAAAAGTAAGGAAAAAAATGAAGATGGCGTTGCTGTTGCATTAACCTTTCGGAAGGGCATGCTGCTGGCTACATAGTCCAAAGAAAAAAAATGCATGCAGCCAGGAGTGCTTGTCATAGGCTGCTACAGCGCTCACCAGCCTATACACAAATACCAAGCTGAAAAGGAAATATTTAAATATTGTAGAATTGTTTTCCAGCATCTATTTAATATCCAGAGGCATCTATCTGATGAAACAGTCTATCTACGCGATTCCTTTCTATTTGTAGCTAATATAAATTCATGAATGTCCTAAAACGATATGCATTTTTGCACCGGCAGCATCTCGGATGCTCCCGATTCCCGAGAAAACAGTAAAACGTGAGCTTGACTAGAGGAGGAATACAACGACGCATTGCTCAACAGCCTCCTTTTTGTCACCAACGTTTAAAACATGCAAGGCACGCCGGACGCGTTTGTCCCTGCAGTTGCAGCTACAGCAGATTTTCTCTTGAGCTTTTGTATGTACTCCGTATACGCGTCTGTAAAGCCTACTCCGTAGTCTATATTCCCAAACCTGACGTTTAAGACAAGATTTAGGTCAAACATTGGGAATAAAAATCATTAATAACTTTTAAATTGTTGAGTTTACAAATATAAAAACTATATAAATAGATTTGTTTTGAAAAATATTTTTATAAAAATATACATATATCACTTTTTGATAAATATTTTTATAATAATAAAAGATCAAAGTTATGTTTTAAAGACCGTGTCGCTGTTTTAAACGTCAAGTTTTTCAGAATGGATGGAGTACCGCGGTGAGGAACGGCACGCCGCACAGCCGCACGTGCATCATGGATGTCAGTACGCTGAGATCATGGACGACGCTGCCTGCTACCAAACAGGGTCTGAGCTGGGCCTAACCTATTGGGCTCGGCCCTTTTAGTTCGGTACGTAGATGCGAAAAAAAGCCCTTTGATTTTTCTTCAGTGCCTGCCCGATCGGCGGCCCGCCAAGACAGAAACGAAAAACATTACGGCCCACGCATATAGGATACGAATATACGATACGACCGATCGCTAGGATGTCGCATCACATGCCTCAGCGGCTCAGCGTCACGTGTTTGAGGAAGACTGCTAGACTGGAATGGAACTGGACTACTGGAGGGAGCGTCCTATGCCCTTCGTGCTCCAGCTCTCTGGTGGAACGTGAGTTTGGCCGTATCCGTATGCCCTGCTCCAGTCTCTCGTCTCGCATATGGAGACAAAGCCAAGGGCTCCCCAGGAACAGCAGCAGCTATAGCTAATTGTTGCGATGCGGCTCTAGCGCGCATATGTGCACATGCACCTCGTACAGAGTCCAAGCATGGGCGACGGAGGGCTAACATGCTCGCACAGTGCCGTCGCACCCCAGGCCCGGCCCGGCCCCGTATAGTACAGAGGCAACGCGAGCCCCCACAGGTCACGGTCACATGCTGCATCCTATCGACGTTCCGTTGCAGGTGGTGGCGAGATCGATCGATCGGCACTGCCGAGATCTGAATTCTGAACCACCCCAATTGGAAGGAATATGGGATCAGGTGCGGCGCGGTATGTATGACAGTATGGATGGATCTCTACACACCGATCGATTTTATCTTTCTCTATATATATAGCTCTTCCAGTTCCACAGCCCGCCTCCCAAAGAATCAGCTCCACTGGATATCCCAAGTTGCAGTTTTTTCAGGCTCCAGGGAATCCGAAGCAAAACTTTCACAATTCTATACTTTTGGACATTGCAATTGGTAGCGTTCCGGGGCTGTGTGTGTGGCCGTGGCTACACGGCAGGGTCGACGTTATTCTGTTTGGTCCGAGAAAACTACGCCCAGATATACCTCGACGTACGTATATATGAACCATCGAAGCTGTCCGCATCAGCTGCGTGCATCGCGTCATGTACTTCCAAACTGTTGCTATCAGTCTTGAAGAGCACAAAGGAAAAGGCAGTTTCTATTCTATCAGATGATGATCTACATGCGCTGCACCTTTTCCTATTCGATCATCTCCTCATCCTGCTCATGGTTTTCAAGGTAATACTTATCTGCACGGCCTAATCCCGTTATCAGTCTTCGCAAAGCGTTTCGTCATTGCGTCTGTTACAAATCGTAGCCAATGGGTGTCTGGGTGGATGGAAATTCTATGGAGTCCACGGAGCTGAAGCCCCAAAAAGATTCTTTGGTGGGGATAGACAACGAGACCAAAAGCGGAGCAGCACCATCGGATGGACGAAAATGGAGGAGGCCGTCCTCGTCAGCCCCACCGTTGCACGGACAATGATTGACTGCTTCAAGGAATAGAGTAATTCGGCTGTGTTGTTTTTTTGAAAATTTACGCGGACACATTTGGCCACTAATTAAGGGTATTAAATAAAGTTAGTCTATAAAATTACGTATAAAACCCCGGATTAATTCACGAGATCTATCTAATGAGGCATTTGATTATATGATTAGAGGATGGTTACTGCAGCATTACTGTGGTAAATCATGGATTAATTATATTCATTAGATTCGTTGCGTAAAGCCTAGTTATTTGAACCGGACCGATCATCGAACCGGTGAAGGCTTCGGTTCACTGGTTCATTGGTGAAAATTTAGGCACAAACCACTAATTAATGATATTAAATAAAGTTAATTTATAAAACTACGTATAAAACCTCCGGATTAATTCGCGAGACCTATCTAGTGAGTTATTTGATCGTATGACTAGAGGATGGTTACCGTAGCATTACTGTGGTAAATCATGGGTTAATGTTCATTAAATTCGTCACACAAAATTACACTCATCCGTTTCGCAACTACACTTTATTACTCTATCATGCAAGATTCCCTGGAAATGTTTTTTACCCCACGAAGAAACATGGCCATCACAGAATGCGGCGCAGTACTCATGCTGCATGGATCGCCCCGAGAGGGAATCTGTTTGAAAGGTTGTAATTTCACGGCAAACCCTTTATTTCGTACTCACTCTAGGAGAGATTCAAACATTCAAAAGTTATATCTAATTTAAATATTATTAATTCTAAACACGTGTATGCAAGTATTTATTTAAACCTCCTTAGAGTTGGTAAAATTAGTTTGGCTGACTAGATTATTAGTTGAATTGAGCTACGAGTAACTGTTATTTACAATTGTTATAATAACAATAATATATTATAACTCCACGTGCTATAACTCATGAGCACATGAGTCTTTTGTTAATTATATTAATCTTCTTATGAAATCTTTATAATGCCTTGTATCACATAGATGGAGTATCTATAAAATAGAAAAAAAATCTAGAAGATCATTCTACAATTCATATTTCGGCCGTGTATTCTTGTACTTTTCCTAAGCTTAGACTCTGTAACAAGCTCGGTGATTTTCACAAATTCATGGTTCAAAGGATTTGTGGTTCAAAGGATTTGTATACCTTTTGAAATGACAAGAAAAATATGGTCCTATGATAATTTACAAAAACATGTGCTACTATCTCCATTCTTTTTTATTTGACGTTCCAAACAACTATTGTAGACTATTCGCAATGCCACTCGTTTTCTGTGATGGAGGTAGTGCTTTTTTAAAAATATTTTTCCCTCCTTCAAGAGATAATGCCATATTTTGATTCATGCAGAGTACGTCATGCCACATAAAAGTATTGCAAACAGAATGATCACCATAAGTTAAGGCAATGAGCCTATGACACATCGGAAGTGGTTATAATAAAATGCTACAAGCCACATGCCGCAGCTATAAGGTAAACGCCTAAGATTTGGCGTTGCAATAATTTGACTGCAAACCAAACATGTGCTGTAACTTAAATTTTAAAACGTACGTAAAATAGATGCCTTACTCGGTGGAGCCTCTTGATGTAGAAACGACCATTTCCTCTGGTATGTTATATGTTTATATGCCCTGATGTAGAAGATCCTGGCTCCCTAGCATTAAGGCGGGAACGCAGAGACAAAACCCCAGACGCGTCAGCGCACGGACGAGACAAAAAGGCCGGCCACGCTTCCCAGCTGGCTCCCACGCCCCGCCAGCTCGGACCATGTCCCTCCCGGGCCCCACATGGCAGCGTCTTCATGGTGACCCCGGCCCGGCCTCCGGGTGGGCGTATCTCGTGCTCTCGCGCTTGCAATGGCGGGAGCGCTGTTTTTCAGTTTGGTGGCGTTCCTGTAATAAGGTACCAAACCGGAGGGCTATATCGGCCTCAGGTAAATGCTGCAGAGGCTCCAAAAGCCCAAGCGAGCGAGAATTGCTCAGTTGTGTGCGTTTCTAAACGCTGCCCACACATCAGAGAGAGCCTAGTGGTCTAGTGGAGAAGAAGGCTCGGGGCAGGTTCTCTGCGGCCCGCTTGGTTCGTCGAGCAAGCGATTCAAACTAGCCTCTAGGTAACTGCTCCTCCCGTGTTCTTGGCCAGGTTTCGTTTTCTTCTCTTCTTGCTGGGGCTCGTTCCCCTGTTTTGATCTCACAGGTTGTTCTGTGCTTGCCTGGTTGCAACGGTGGTGTGCGATGTTTGATCGTGCTTGATTTCTTCTTCGTTTCTGCCAGATCTTGTTTCGGGTTCAAGAAGTGGTGGGAGACAGCTGCAGAGGCGGCGGCGGCGGAGGCATTTCGGCGGTATGTTTCTTGTTTTTTCTCTAGTTCCTCGTTTTGTGATTTGTGTGGGTTGCTGTGATGTTCTTGTTCTTGCGGTAGTGGACAAATTTCTGCGCAACTGTGTCTGTTTCTGTGTGCTCTTGGATGGATCGTTGTGGTGGCGCGTGCGTTCTGATGTGCCAAGTGACATGGAGTGATGGAGATTTTAGACTAGACTGAGCGCAAGGGGGCCATAAGCAACTCTTTCTCTGTTCCTAGCCTTCGCCTTAGTTTCTTTGTTCATGTCTCCCCCCTTCCATCCCTTTCTTGATACGTGATTACATTTGCGGAGTGGTTAGCATTTTTCACCTAATCACCTGTTAATTCCGTGTTCCTGGATTATGTTTGCTAACTGTTTGCGCACTTGCTGGGTCCCTCAGGTTTGTACTAAAAGAATTCGAACTAAATGATTTAGGGGTTCAAAGACAAAGCCAAAATAGCAACTTACCTATAGCTGGTACTTTGTGGGCCTGAGTTATCAAAGACAGATGGTGGTGAGCTTGTTCGAAATCATTGGTTGTAGCAGTAACTGAGTAAGTGAACGAGAATGGGCTGTGGACCCGTGTACAGCTGTAGTGACTTGTGCCGCCAGCACAAGTAAACAAGCTCGGTGATTTTCACAAATTCATGGTTCAAAGGATTTGTATACCTTTTGAAATGACAAGAAAAATATGGTCCTATGATAATTTACAAAAACATGTGCTACTATCTCCATTCTTTTTTATTTGACGTTCCAACCAACTATTGTAGACTATTCACAATGCCACTCGTTTTCTGTGATGGAGGTAGTGCTTTTTTAAAAATATTTTGCCCTCCTTCAAGAGATACTGCCATATTTTGATTCATGCAGGGTACGTCATGCCACATAAAAGTATTGCAAACAGAATGATCACCATAAGTTAAGGCAATGAGCCTATGACACATCGGAAGTGGTTATAATAAAATGCTACAAGCCACATGCCGCAGCTATAAGGTAAACGCCTAAGATTTGGCGTTGCAATAATTTGACTGCAAACCAAACATGTGCTGTAACTTAAATTTTAAAACGTAGGTAAAAAAGATACCTTACTCGGTGGAGCCTCTTGATGTAGAAACGGCCATTTCCTCTGGTATGTTATATGTTTATATGCCCTGATGTAGAAGATCCTGGCTCCCTAGCATTAAGGCGGGAACGCAGAGACAAAACCCCAGACGCGTCAGCGCACGGACGAGACAAAAAGGCCGGCCACGCTTCCCAGCTGGCTCCCACGCCCCGCCAGCTCGGACCATGTCCCTCCCGGGCCCCACATGGCAGCGTCTTCATGGTGACCCCGGCCCGGCCTCCGGGTGGGCGTATCTCGTGCTCTCGCGCTTGCAATGGCGGGAGCGCTGTTTTCAGTTTGGTGGCGTTCCTGTAATAAGGTACCAAACCGGAGGGCTATATCGGCCTCAGGTAAATGCTGCAGAGGCTCCAAAAGCCCAAGCGAGCGAGAATTGCTCAGTTGTGTGCGTTTCTAAACGCTGCCCACACATCAGAGAGAGCCTAGTGGTCTAGTGGAGAAGAAGGCTCGGGGCAGGTTCTCTGCGGCCCGCTTGGTTCGTCGAGCAAGCGATTCAAACTAGCCTCTAGGTAACTGCTCCTCCCGTGTTCTTGGCCAGGTTTCGTTTTCTTCTCTTCTTGCTGGGGCTCGTTCCCCTGTTTTGATCTCACAGGTTGTTCTGTGCTTGCCTGGTTGCAACGGTGGTGTGCGATGTTTGATCGTGCTTGATTTCTTCTTCGTTTCTGCCAGATCTTGTTTCGGGTTCAAGAAGTGGTGGGAGACAGCTGCAGAGGCGGCGGCGGCGGAGGCATTTCGGCGGTATGTTTCTTGTTTTTTCTCTAGTTCCTCGTTTTGTGATTTGTGTGGGTTGCTGTGATGTTCTTGTTCTTGCGGTAGTGGACAAATTTCTGCGCAACTGTGTCTGTTTCTGTGTGCTCTTGGATGGATCGTTGTGGTGGCGCGTGCGTTCTGATGTGCCAAGTGACATGGAGTGATGGAGATTTTAGACTAGACTGAGCGCAAGGGGGCCATAAGCAACTCTTTCTCTGTTCCTAGCCTTCGACTTAGTTTCTTTGTTCATGTCTCCCCCCTTCCATCCCTTTCTTGATACGTGATTACATTTGCGGAGTGGTTAGCACTTTTCACCTAATCACCTGTTAATTCCGTGTTCCTGGATTATGTTTGCTAACTCTTTGCGCGCTTGCTGGGTCCCTCAGGTTTGTTACCAGTCGTAATGTTTATTGATTTCGTGTGACAAAAATCCTTCGTGCTGCTATCTCCTCAAACAGCGTACAGTTCTCTAAGATAGACTACGATAGTTCCAGGCAGAAAGTACTATCATGCTATACTCCAGTTTGGAGAAGGCTTACACTTAGGTGCTGTTTGGTTTGTCCATTTTCTAGCGTGATCAGATCACAGAGTGATCCGACTGCGTTAGTTTCTGTTTGTCTCTCGCACTATGTAATCAGATGCCACTGGAATAGATACCGAGGCTTCAGCAACCTGATTACGCCTGACCGCGGGCGGTAAGCTATGGCAGGCGTCCCTTCCGTTACTGTGGGTGAACCAAACAAATCGTGCCATCGTTGATTCCCTTCCCATTACAGCCATGGAGCTGTTACCTTTGCGTTAACATTACCGTTGGTGGAACCAAACATCACCTTAGCACGGTTCACTCTGCCACTCTGTCCTACCCAATTGCATTTCAGATCTGTGTCTGAACTTATGCTGCTCAAGAGGTTTGTAAATTTGGGCACCCACGCAATCCAGCAGATGGAACTGGATCAAACGTTTCATAATGTACTCAACCAGACATTGCAATTTAGCTCAGTCAGATATTCAGACTCTTTATTTTTTTGGCATGGAAGGTCAACACGTTCATGTGTCACCGACAATTGGTACAAAAGAAGAATCTATAAACATTCATTTGGTGTTTTGGTACTTTCCTTGCGTTCATAAGCAATCTTTAATTTGCGAAAATCATCTGGACTGTCTTCTTTATGACAAAGCTTTTTTTTTAACAAACATGCACAGATTCTGCATTGTTTCTATTAATAAAGAAGTGAATTGAGAAAGCTAAGATGATGCAACAGATATGATCTTCCAAATTGTCTTCCACAAGTACCTTACTTTATTACCTAAAACAAATACTGTAGTCTCAATATGTGCTGTTCATGGGCATGCTGTTCTAGTTTATCAAAGGCTTTTTCTGTCAAGCAAAACGTGCCAAGATCCAAAATGCAAAATGTAATGATTTTACAAATGGTTTCTGTCTTTCAGGTCGCCAATCATGGCATCCTATCTGCCTTTTTAACAGTGAAGTTACATTTTTTTTTTGTTACAGTTATGTTGTTTAAGCATGAAAGCATGAGGTGCGAAACTATCCTTAAATTTTCACGATATAGCTGATGCTTTGTAAATTCCACCTGCCCAGATTTATTAATTGACGTTTTAGACTTTTAGAGGTCATATCAATTATTTGAAAAACAGATCACTTACAAGTTACAATCCATGCTGTATATCACAGCATACAAATGAGAGAGATCATTTGTAACTTTATTCTACCTTAATGAAATGACGCGCAGTTCTCCTGCGTGGTTCGAGAAAAAAAATGAGAGAGATCATGATGTAACAATAGGCCTCCAGAGAACCCAATTATATGTAAATTTAATCCAGACCTTATGTAACGTAAATTATGTTACTTATATCATCTGTTGCATAGTATATGATCCATGCCTGAAAGGTTCGTCTTTGTGCAAGAGCATTACTTCTGCTTCTAACTTAGTCCAGATTCTGGATATAAGAAGCTTCACAAATTAACATCTTTGTGCATTCTGGAAATAAAGCTGTACAATCAACTCTCCTATTTTGCTAGGTTTGTTATATATACCCCTTCAAAGGGGCTTCCATCTTTTTCCAATTTATACTTATTCAGCTGTGTGTGCAGATAATAATATTTTTAATTATTAACTAGTTAAATAGTTTCTATTGACCATCCTGCACTTTTTTCTTGCTCTTTTTCTCTATATCGATAATTTTGCTATTCTAGATGGGATATTATCCCCATATGATATCCCATTCATTGACCTTATTTTTTTACCCTTTCAGGAGCAAAGCTAATCAGGACTGCAGCATCATAAAACCTCAATTATGATCAATTTGGACTGAGAAAGATTTCCTGCTAAGAATAGTAAAGCTTGTGGATACAAGAACTTCAATATGACAAAGAAACACAAAATTAGGAAGTCCAAGCATCTTCTGGAGAGCAAAAAAGGTATGCTCTCAACTCATGACTATATTTACTCAGAGTTTTTAATGTTGGCACAGGAATCTCAAATGCAGTTTCTTTATAGATGAAATTCTTTTAAGAGAATATTCCTACTGATCCGTTGTTCTTTTTTGACATTCTTTTGGATGATCTCATGTGATTTCAGTGCCAAGTGAACATGTATGAGTTTTATATGTTCATATTCCACCCTTAAAGTATTTTTGACATTGCTATAGTTACATTTTTCTAGAAGAATTCTGCTTTGTTCAACTAATAGCTCTCCTATTTGAGTCGTTGTCTGAAACCAGTAGTTATTTGTTCCAAGTACCGTAGTCTCAATATGTTCTGTTTATGGGCATGCTGTTCTAGTTTATCAAAGGCTTTTTCTGTCAAGCAAAACTTGTCAAGATCCAAAATGCAAAATGTAATGATTTTACAAATGATTTCTGTCTTTCAGGTCGCCAATCATGGCATCTTATCTACCTTTTTAACAGTGAAGTTACATTTTTTGTTACACTTATGTTGTTTAAGCACGAATGCATGAGGCACGAAAACTATCCGATTTATTAATTGACATTGACTTTTATAGAGGTGATATTAATTATCTGAAAAACAGATCACTTACAGTCCATGCTGTGTATCACAGCATACAAATGAGAGAGATCATGATGTAACAATAGGCCTCCAGCGAACCCAGTTATATGTAACTTTAATCCGGACCTTATATATGCAGCAAGTCAAGGAAATATGTGGTTTGAAGCAGCTACTAGATAAAGCAATCAAGGATAAAGAAGCTTCAAGAGTAGAGCTAAGTTCAGAGGTTGCCAATTTGTCATCTGAGAATGAAAACCTGAAATCATTAGTTGAATCTGCAAAGAGGGAGGAAGAAGAATTTCTTAGCACCATAAAATCCAAGGAGAGTGAGGTCACAACATTGTCCAGTGAGAAGCAAATTATTGAAGAAGAGAGAGATAACCTGAAGATGTTAATTGTAGACATGGAGAAGGGGAAGGAAGATCTGAGCAATCAGCTGAAAGATACAATGTACAAATGCAGCCTCCTGTCATTAGAACTCGAGAAGGCCCAGCAGGCTGAGAAAGAAGTGCAGATCTTGTTGGAAGAAAATGAGAAACTGAAGAATGATAACTTGAGGTTATCGGTTGAGCATGATAACCTGAAAGGACTTAATCAGAATTTAGATATTGAGTGCTCACAATTGAAGGCAGCCATTGCAGAAAGCAGTGCTGAAAATGAATCCTTGATCACAGAAAACCATTCAGCTGAAAAGAAACTCCAGCAACTGGGGTTGGAGATTGATAGCCTGAAAATGGAGACCTCAGAGCTAATGAACAATCTGGACAGGGAACGCAGTACTGCAGCAGAAGAAAAAGAAAGACTCATATCAGAAAACTCCATGTACTTGAATGAGTTAGAGAAGGCACAGTCTAGTTTTAAGGATCTAGAAAAGGAACTGGAATCAACAAAAAGTGTTCTGAATAGTAATATTGACGAGCTACAGAAGGAGAAGAATTCTGCCATGTCAGAGATAGAGCAGCTTGAGGCTTCTTTGATGAATCTTAAGACTGAGCTAGCACAACAACTTGAGAGGATTTCAGATATGCAGAAGACTAATGAAGATCTGGAGGTGACAAATGCTACCCTACATAATGAAATTGCAGAAGTACAAGGGCAAAAAAATGAAGCTGCTGCTTCTGTTATTAATCTTGAGAACAAGCTAGAACAGCAAGTCCAAGAGATTTCAAATCTTCAGGAGGCTAACAAAGACCTCGAAGCAGCAAAGATTGATCTGTATAATGAGGTCACAGTACTTCAAGAGGAGAAAAATGCAGCACTTGCTCAGTTACAACAGTTGGAGGCTAACATCAAGAGTCTTCAAAGTGACCTGGAACAGCAGCAAAACCAAATCTTATTTTTCCAGCAAGCAAATGAAGAACTGCAGAATAAAAATTCTAGCTTGCACGAGCAACTGGAAGAGAATAGGACTAATCTTCAAGATGAGATCATTGTGCTACAAGGAGAGAAGGAAGAGGCCATTAATAGCTTAAGGCAGTCAAATGATTCAGTCAAGACACTAGAAGTTCAGTTAGAGCAGCGAGTTGAACAAATTTCTGTTCTGCAGCTTGCTAATGAAGACCTGCAAAATAGTAACTCCAACGTGAAGATGCAATTGGAAGAGGCCAAGATTAGTCACCATGATGAAATTTTAGCATTACAAGATGAAAAGAACAAGATAGTTTCAGAGTTGCAGCAGTCCGAGGCTTCTATCAAGAATCTTAGAGTTGAACTAGAGCAAGGAAAAGAGCAAATCTCGATCATGAATCTAGCTAATGAAGATTTGAAGAATAACGTTGCTATATTGGAAAAGCAATTGGAGGGGGTCAGGAGCAGTTTGCATGCTGAAATAGCAGAACTACATGCAGAGAAGGACATAGCTCTATCAGAGTTAGAGACGTCTAAGGCTTCTGTCAGAAACTTGGAGAGTTTGCTAGAAAACCAAAGTGAGAAGATTTCAACTCTAGATCAAGCTAATGAACAGTTACAGAAGAACCTATGTACCTTGACTGAGCAATCAGAACAAACCAAGGCTGAGCTGCAGAAGGAGATTGAGGCAACTCAAGAAGAGAAGGATACAGCACTAACACAACTAAAGCAGTCAGAGACTTCGATACAAAATCTTGACAATGAGGTGACACTAGTGAAAGCGGAACTCTCAATGCAGCTGGAAAGCAATTCCACCTTGAACAAGCAGTTGGAAGAAGTCAAGAGCAAAAGGATACATCTCTATTGCAGTTACAGACGTCTCAGGATTCTGTCAAGAACCTTGAGATTGTGCTTCAAACGCAAAATGAGAACATTTCAACTCTACAACAAGCTAATGATGAGTTACAGAAGAACATCTGTACCTTGACCGAGCAATCAGAACAAGCCAAGGCTGAGCTGCAGCAGGAGGTTAAGGCTACACAAGAAGAGAAGGATGCAGTGCTAATACAGCTGAAGCAATCAGAGAACTTAGTACAGAATCTTGAGAATGAGGTGGCACGGCTGAAAGAAGATCTTTCAGTTCACCTGGAAAACAATTCCACCCTAGAAAAGCAGTTGGAAGAAGTCACAAGCAGTATGCATTCTGAAATTGCAGAACTACGTGCGGAGAAGGATACATCTCTATTGCAGTTACAGACGTCTCAGGATTCTGTCAAGAACCTTGAGATTGTGCTTCAAACGCAAAATGAGAACATTTCAACTCTACAACAAGCTAATGATGAGTTACAGAAGAACATCTGTACCTTGACCGAGCAATCAGAACAAGCCAAGGCTGAGCTGCAGCAGGAGGTTAAGGCTATACAAGAAGAGAAGGATGCAGTGCTAATACAGTTGAAGCAATCAGAGAACTTAGTACAGAATCTTGAGAATGAGGTGGCACGGCTGAAAGAAGATCTTTCAGTTCACCTGGAAAACAATTCCACCCTAGAAAAGCAGTTGGAAGAAGTCACAAGCAGTATGCATTCTGAAATTGCAGAACTACGTGCGGAGAAGGATACATCTCTATTGCAGTTACAGACGTCTCAGGATTCTGTCAAGAACCTTGAGATTGTGCTTCAAACGCAAAATGAGAACATTTCAACTCTACAGCAAGCTAATGATGAGTTACAAAAGAACATCTGTACCTTGACCGAGCAAGCAGAACAAGCCAAGGCTGATCTGCAGCAGGAGGTTAAGGCTACACAAGAAGAGAAGGATGCAGTGCTAATACAGCTGAAGCAATCAGAGAACTTAGTACAGAATCTTGAGAATGAGGTGACACGGCTGAAAGAAGATCTTTCAGTTCAGCTGGAAAACAATTACACCCTAGACAAGCAGTTGGAAGAAGTCAGAAGCAGTAAGCATTCTGAAATTGCACAACTACGTGCGGAGAAGGATACATCTCTATTGGAGTTACAGACGTCTCAGGATTCTGTCAAGAACCTTGAGATTGTGCTTCAAACGCAAAATGAGAACATTTCTACTCTACAGCAAGCTAATGATGAGTTACAGAAGAACATCTGTACCTTGACCGAGCAATCAGAACAAGCCAAGGCTGAGCTGCAGCATGAGGTTAAGGCTACACAAGAACAGAAGGATGCAATGCTAATACAGTTGAAGCAATCAGAGAACTTAGCACAGAATCTTGAGAATGAGGTGACACGGCTGAAAGAGGACCTTTCCGTTCAGCTGGAAAAAAATTCTACCTTGGACACGCAGTTGGAAGAGGCGACACTAAAGGTGTCTAACCTACATGAGAATCTCGAGAAGGTCCAGGCTGAAGCAGCTTGTCAAATTGATGATATGAGTACAAAAACAAAAGATCTGGAGAAAACAATCAATCTATTGTCTTCTCAAAAGGCCAACTTGGAGGAGGATCTGAAAATTATGATTGAAGCATGCACAAAGAACATGTCATTTATGACAGATTTTGAAGATAGAGTCACAGAAAAAGTTTCAGATCATGAGGCAAGACTTGCAGGTCTCCACCAGAGCCTGAGAGGGGTTGTTAGTAGCTGCCAGAGGCTTCAGCATGCATTTGACGAGGTGTCCTTAAAGGTGTCTCAGCTCGAGACACTTAAGAGGAGTCAGATTGAGCAGATAGATCAGCTAGAGGAAAAACACATAGAAACTTTGAACAAACATCGACTTCTGGAAGAGGAAAAGTTATATGCAAATAAGGAGAACACAAAGATACAGAAGCATGTCCAAGACCTTGAAGTTCAGCTCCAGCTAGCCAAACAGAAGCTTAAAATTACCGAGGCAGAAAGCAAATGCAAAGAAGACAGCTTTGCAAAGGCAGTTGAAATATCACAGGAAGAGATCCGCCATCTTGAACAACTAGTACAGCAGTTTTCTGGAAGAGTCAGCTTGCTGGAACAAACTCTCATGCAAGTAAAAGTACATGCCGAGTCAGGGGTTTCCGAATTGGCTGATAAATTGGACAAGCTAGGATCACTCTTCAGTCAGAGTTTTGCTCTCTTCCCACACCTTGCAGGATTACCTTCAGACGCTTAATTTTTATTATGATGTGTCACCTGCAAAGTCGCCATGCGTTGTAGTTTATGTTTACGCTTTGCTGATCTTGAAGGGTTTTGTAATTGATGGCTAAAAGATATATGAAAATGTATCAACAGACCCAACGTTGGTTAGCTGTACTCTATCGAAACCTGTAGGATATACATTACATTCAGTTTTCCCACCTGTAATCATCCTTGATCTCCTATTTGTAAACGCACGCAATTCTTGTTTTCTACGTATTTTCCCACTTCTGGTAGCCAGATTTATAGCCACTACGAGCGCATAATTGCAGAGTACATGGCCCATTGTCTAAAAACTAGTACGCGGTCCGCTGAAAAATGGAGAACTTCGAAGAAGATTATATAGATATCTTGACACCATGTCTGTTCCTTGGAACATGATATCGATATCTTGTCTCGTTTCAGATGTCACAAATACGAGGAGAATTATGACCAAGTACAAGGAAAATTGTAGGAGCAGCACAGTCACAGGATTAGCACTGTAGCGAAGTAGCAGTTGCAAACCAAAGTTTGAACGGACCCTTGTCCTTTGCTGCCTTGCTAGCGAGTAGTGTTCCTTTCTTTTCCCTCGAAAAAGGCACTTTTTTTTGCAGTTGCCACGAGTTGTCGTCTTTCAAGTGCATAATCAACCATATCTTTAGAACTATTTGATATGAATCTGTTTTGCTGAATGCATAAATCAGTGGGTTTTCAGAACTGTATATATGGAGAAACCACTGTTCTTTATGATTTTCTCCCCTATTTTTCTGTTTTTCACAAATCCATGTATTGCTAAAAACCTTGCATTCCTAACACAAATGTTCAGATCGGCGATTTCCCTGCCGTAGGTCCTTAACCAAAAAAAACACTGTTGCTAACTTGACGTTCTGGAAAGAAAATGACCTAGGAAATGATTGCCTTTCGCCACCAACTAACATGAAAATGTAGGTGTGCTGTATCATTTACATTGCTTAAGTGTCCAATTGGTGATGCATACTTCACTTTTATTTCCTAATAAGACAGATACATAATTCCTTCATTTTCAAATTACATTTCACTTTATCATAAGTCAAACTTTCTTAACTTTCACCAAATTTAGAGGAAAAAGCACCAACATTACCAATATCTAATTAGTTTTATTAAATTCACCATAAAATGGGGTTTTGTAGTGTATTTTGATACTAAAAACTTGGTCAAAGCTAAGATAAAATTAAATTAAACTATAATTTAAAATGGAGGGAGTATAGAGTGCGTGGATGGTACGAGGTTTTGACTATAGCTGAGATTGTGATGCCAGATCCCACTTTTGACCCTTTTCATGTGTTGCATATCCCCACAACGGCACCATGTTCTTCTATGAGTCTGATCCACAATCATGTATTATTAACTTTGTAAGCTTGCTTCATCTTTAAATGAATTAGCAATGCTCCAGCTTTCTTTTTTTAAAAAAGGGAGTTGCTTACAAAATAAAATTGCCCGATGTCTGAAACATTCATGTTGACCTTTACCTCGAAGTTTCTTTTATTGTGATAATAGTAGGAATAAGTTAACTGTATGCAGTACTTTTATGAACATACATGTTTTTAACTACCATATCATATATAGATGTTCACTTATCCGCATTTGTGACTTCCATTTTCCAAGAACACACTTCCTTTGATTTACGATTCATTTCCCATCTCAAGTAGAAGATCACTAGTTTTTTTTCTAATGTTCTGAAGAGGAAAAGGAGAATACGAAGCTTAACCAGGAGGTTGTAGGAGTTGGAACTAGTTTTTTGCACTTCAAAATATCGTCCAATCAATAGCTTAGATGGTTATTATAGCTGCAGTTGCTGTACCCACCTACACAATAGGGATCAAACCCTATGTTTGATGTCGTGTCTAATACTTCTATTTATTTGATATAGGTGCTGACATGTCCATTTTGGCTTTGTCAATCCTAGGATATATAGGCAGGGTTCATAATATCGGCATTGAGAATTCTGGTTTTATCCGATCCAAACGAAAGATTGTATTTTTTATGTTAGGAATTCCATTTCTAATTAAATTAACAACCAAACGTTTCGTGTGGCTGCTTGGTGAAAATATCAACTCTTATCCCTAGAGCTCCAGGGATCGAATCAAATCCTTAGAGCTTTCTCTCTCATAGACTTGTGGGCCCCACACAGCCAAGTAAGATGAAATTTTTGAGTTTAGCTTCGTCTGTTCTGTATCGTGAGCGTCTATATCTAGGTATTTTACAAAAAAAAATTGAATATACAATATAGAGAATGCAAATTTTTCTAGAACTAATATAAGGGAACGTTCCTTATTTCGTGCAAATATAAGCTGGATGGTTTGCAGTAGAAAATTATTTTATTTATAGAATGAAACA
This sequence comes from Echinochloa crus-galli, assembly GCA_900205405.1. NCBI lineage: Eukaryota > Viridiplantae > Streptophyta > Magnoliopsida > Poales > Poaceae > Echinochloa > Echinochloa crus-galli. Next base: position 342,447 of record OAMR01000558.1, read on the forward strand.
GAAGCTGAATGGTAAGGTGGGTATTGACTCTTTTCTGCATCATATCTCTTCAGTGCTTGTTCACGTAAGTGTCTGTTGGAGCGTGATTCATCTGCACGATTATCTCTACAGCTGATGAACTATTCTACAGTATTCACGCGTTTATGTTCGATCGTTTTATTCTCTATTGTCGATGAAAAATGGAGAACTATATATATTCCGTTAGTTTTATTCTTTATTCTCTATATATTCCGTTACTACCGTTAGTTTGGTTCGTTGTGCAGTTGCGCTCTTTTTTTTTTTTGCGAAGAGAGTAGTTTGGTTCGTTATTGCAAAGCCAATAATTATCTCTCTCATTTTCTTGTATATATATGTATGCATTGCGCTTTCTCAAATCATTATTTCTGATGAGGAGAGGCATGACGCATGCATGGTTTATTTGCTCATCTTAGCAGAAGCACTGAATAGTCCACGAAGATGTCTCGCTCGATCGCACATCAGCCAGCATCTTACCCCACGATTAAACAGCTGGTCACCGTGATGACTGACTTAACTGAGAGCTGGCCGGTCTTACTAGCTAACGAGTCGCTGTGATACCCCTGAGACGTGCTTTGACTGTGTATAGTAACTCCATGCGCTAGTTTACGTCGTGAGTCATGAGTCGTGACAGGGCCATTTTGGGCCTCGATATCGATCGGTTCCTGTCGACGACGATTCCGAGCCAATTCTCTCTCACGTTTGTCTGGACTGATTTGTCCAGCTAGCGCCTCTCCGCAATGAGTTCATGTTTCTTTCGCTCGCCTCGGTCTCGGTCTACAGGCTGGCGGAGACTGGTCTGTCCACGATCAACGCAGTCTAGAAGCCATATAATGTGATGTACGTTCAACCAACAACCATCCATATGCATCCATGTACATAAGGAACCTATGAGTATACGATGTGTGGAACTTCATACATGAACGTGGTGTCGGATTTTTTCCGACAAGCACTCCAGCGTTGAAATGGTCAGCACAGTCGTCTGTAGCATTTCCAAATTAATATCGTCGCCGGTAGTAGTATAGCCGAACACTGCCATATATTATTTTAGAGCAAAAAGTAAGCATAGACTTACAAAGTTATTGTCTTAGTATTACTAATTGTAGGATAGTTTCAAGGTCTCTATATTAATTCCCACAAATATGCCAATTAAAGGCTTCTTTTGAAGCGTCAAAGTTGCTCCTCGCAAAACACTCTACAAACAAACAATAAATCCTATAAATAAATTCTCTCACTAAAAACAAATCATCTAGCTAGGTATACTAGTCTATCAACCCGTGCTTGGCTAGCAATTTTCAATATACATGTATTCTAAATTAAAAGAGATATAACTCACTACTATTAAAACTATTTATCTTTGCTCTCAATTTTATTATTTGGTCAATGGTTTGTGGGTTGAGGCACTATCTAATATAAATAATAGCATCTCCAAGAGCATATCTAAAATATACTCTCTAAATCATCATTTAATTTAGAGAGTCATTTGAGTAAAAAATATTTTATATATCTTTATACTTTCCAACAACTTTTCTATATCTTGTGCGCGGTCTAGAGGGTCATCTCGATCTCCATCTTTGGCTAGCAAGAAATCTGGAATAGAGGATGTCTATATTTGGATATCCAATAGAAAAGACTGTTGGAGGGTGTTTTTCACCAAAATCTCTATTTCTGTAAGTTATAAAAGATATAAGAGTTTTTTGAAGATGCTCAGAATTATATTGTTTTTGTTTACTGCATTTGTGTAGTTTATTTATTATTTGTTCAGTCAGTTAAGATGGTGTGCTTGGATTATACATACCAGATCACGTATAGTTTATTATTTGCTCATTTAGTTAACATGATGTGTGCTTGAATTATATATATCAGATCACGTAGAGACAACAGATGAAATACATATCCAATTGAAGTAACTCTTTGATGGTATAGGTGGGTAATTCGGATGCAACAATTGGGGTTATTTTAAGTTATTTTCATAATGACAAATGTGGATAATTTTTTAAAAAAGTAAAATAGATCCAATGGCTACTATTGTGTAAATAATTAGACTATATCAAATCGATGGCTCGATGTTTCTTTCTTTTGTGAGAATTTCTAGAATTTGGCCATCTAAACTTGGGATAGGGCATGTTTAGAGCGTATGATGGAGTTGCTCTAACAAGATCAAAATTAGAAAGCCAAAATCTATATGTTCACGAAGTCAAGACACATGGCTGCACTAGAAACTGAAAGAACTCAAGCTAATTGAAATGTTTCAATCAGACACATATTTAAGAAATATGGTGGTACGGTGGAAAGGCATATAGAATAATTGGTAACCAAATTTCCATTGAAATCGAATAGAGTTAAACAAAGTATCTATACATGTATTGTATTAGAAAATGAACAAACGAAGAGCAAAAATATGGAATTTTGATTAGGTAAGGGTTCCAAAATTATTTACGAAATTGATAAACTCATGCACTCTAATTAAAGGATCCATTAGGCCAAATTATTACAAGTTTACAACAACCCCACACACGCCTGCCTACGCGGAGAAATTTCCTGCTTGATCAATGTCGGCACCTCTAATCGGCCTTCAAGATGGGTCTGTTTCCTGAAATTTTTTGTTCATTGTGTTTTTGAATCAGTAGTACACGATTGAGCTTCTAGACATGCACATCTATATCAATCGGTGCAATATTTTTTCTTACGACCCGAGCTACTATTAAGACTCTGCCTCGCCAATCTTTGTCGCGGATCTGCCATAGAATTTGTCGAAGAGGGACGGGATCAAAGCGAGAACCAGCGCGAAGACAGCGAGAGGGAAAGCGAGCTGCGCACAAGAGCCCAAAAGTGCCGTAAGCCTGCTGACGTTATCGCGTCCACACACACTCGCACAAAATTTCCCAGAGAAAACGACGCGAGTGTGATATATCGAAGCTACAGCAAGAGCTAGCTGCAGAGACGTGGTAAAACTAAAAAAGAGGGGTTAATTGAATATATGCCATTATAATTTTTACTTTTCGGACATATATCATTACAATTCGTCTATTCGTAGATATGCCATTACAATTCGTTGTGTGTTTGAAATGTGCCATTTTGTACGTAGTTGACACTCACGGACCCACATGCAGGCTCTAGTATTTCCGTATGACCCAAAATACCCCTGCTTCAACACTCTTTCTAACTCACTACCACATGGGTCCCACGCTTCATCTCCTTCCTTTATCCATCTTCCTCAGAACAGCCGCCCCGTTTCTGCCGCGCCGCCCTCACCGAGCTCTGGCATGTCCTTGCCCTGCTTTGTTCTCTGCTTCGAGCTCCGGCGTGGTCCGGAGCGTGCACCGCCGTGGAGCTCCTACGCGTCCGCCGCCGCCGTTGAGCTCTGTCTCAGCCTCGTGCGTCTACAACCAAGGAGTTTATGCGCCGCCTTGCATGAGACGAATGATGTCGCCGAGCTCCTGCCGGGCCTCGCGTGCATCCCCTACCACCAAGATCTTGCCTGTCCACGCGCGTGTGACGCGGCCAGCATAAACGGGAGTAGCTTGCTGCTGGCCGAAACAATCAATTTTCAAATCCACAAATCAAATCTCGTGTCTGGATGGAGATGGCACACAAAATCGATTGCCGCAAGCTCGCACATACTACCGAGGGAAGTGGATGCGCGGCTCCCGGTACTCGAGGAGCAGGTACGACGGCCGTGGGCGCCGCCGCGCGATGAACGTCTCCCTGCCCCACGACGGCGCCGTGCGCGAGCTTGCCGGTGGCCTTCTCGAACCGCATCGCTCCCGGCGCGTCCACGACGTAGTGACGGATCCTACGCATGCGCCGCCACCGCCGCCGTGAGCTCCGCAGGCGCGAGCTCCGCCGCGGCGGCGTGAGCTCCGCCGGTGCGAGCTGCCCGCCGCTGCGCTGCTCCACCGCCGTGGCCGTGAGCTCCGCGGGCGCGAGCTCCGCCGGGGCCGCGCTGCTCCGCCACCGCGGCCATGAGTTCCGCGGGCGCGCTGCCCCGCCGTCGTGTGCTGCCGAGGAGGCAAACGAGATGGAGAAGATGGAGGTGGGGCCTACACGTTAGTGAGGGGGAAGAGGAGAGAAGTGCAGGGGTAGTTTAGACCATACGATAATACAAGGTTTTCGGGTGGGTCCAAAAGAATCAAAGACGGATCTAAAAGAATGAAAGACGTATATAATGACATGGTTCGAAGTATGTAAGAATTGTAATGGCATATTTACAAATAGGCGAATTGTAATGGCATATGTCCGAAAAGTGAAAATTGTAATGGCATATATCCAATTAACCCTAAAGAGACGGCCGGGTACGTATCTGCGCCGGAGTCTAGCTCTCTTGTACGTTGGAACATGTCAAAAAGTAGAAAACCGCGTGTGATTTTCCTCCAGTTTAATTACCTATATATCACACTCGTAGCTTATTACACCACTAGCTGCTACTACTTGCCAAGAACTACTGTGTTCATTCCCTTTCGTGACCTGGCCGGCCGGTAGTACGTGCGGTTTAATCATATGCGCGATCGCCCGCGCTGTCAAACGTGCGTTACGGTGCGAAATCCAGCACGCAGAATCGAGCAAAGTGCGTGTGCCGCCGGCCATCTACTACAAAGCAAGTCTCACGTATGTACTACGCTTTCTTTTCCGGAGCATAACACGATGTGGATCGATCGTCTTCTCCATCCGGCCGATCCGTGGAAGCGTGAGGAACGGGTTCTCCCTTCTCCGCGATAGATCTTATTAATGATCTGCTCCGACAAAGCTATTATCCGTCCATTGGTAGCGTGACGAGGATCTCGACCGCGACAGACTGTCCACTACACACCAGCAGTGAGATGAGGCGACGGCGAACGAACGAAGCCGCCTTCCAAATGCAAGCGATCGAGCAGCTACTGTGCCTAGTGCAGAGCAGTGCCTGATGCCGTACGCGCCGTCTCGTGCCAGCCACGGCACGTACCGGCGCCACCAGATCCCGCACGCGTCGCTGACACCTCGTCCCCACAGCCGGCATATATCGATCACAGCTCCGATCCCTGCGTCCAGTCTCGCTATCATGGCCGAGCCGGGCAATGAAACTGATGACGTGTCCTTTTCCGCACTAGCTGCTGCCGCCTGCCGCCGTGTAACTTGTTGGTCCGGGGCCCAGCTCCGGGCCCTCCGATCGAGCCGCCATAGCCGGCTAGTACGTCTAGCTGCTGGATATTTGGACTGGACTTGGACTCGAGCTCGAAGATGAGCTTGGCATTGTAGCTAGGACAGAATGGTTTATGGCACCGTACATCTCAATTATCGTGGGCTGTGTTCAGTTCCAAAAAGTGTAGGCTGTGTTTAGTTCCCTAAACTTTCAAAAATTCTCTCTTCAAACTTTACTATTCACCTATCACATTAAAATATTAAATCTCTCTCTTTATACATAGAGCACTAAACATGGGTAAATAAAAAAACTAATTACATGGTTTTGATGTACACGACGAGACGAATCTTTTGAGCCTAGTTAGGTTATGGTAGGACAATGCTTACCACAAACAAACGAAAAGTGCTACAGTACGCTACAGTGTCCAATGTGACATTTTCACCAAACTTTTTCTTTCAGTTTTTGGAACTGTAGGAGAAAGTTTGGAAAAAATGTCACATCGAATACTGTAGCGTACTGTAGCACCTTTCGTTTGTTTGTGGTAAACATTGTCCTATCATGACCTAACTAGGCTCAAAAGATTCGTCTCGTCGTGTACATCAAAACCATACAATTAGTTTTTTTATTTACCCACGTTTAGTATTCCATGCATGAGGAGAGAGATTTGATGTGATGGGTGGATAGTGATGTTTGGAGAGAGAATTTTAGGAATTTTGGTGATGGGATGGGAACTAAACACAGCCGTGGTTTGTTTCACTGCTCTGGGTGCAGTCTTATCCTGTTTGGAATCTTGGCCGAAGCTGTCCCATGCATAGGGGTGGTGGAACAATCCAAGGAACTAGTAGCTGCCTCCAAGGCCGCTCTACTGTTCCGTTGCTTTCGCGGAACAAAAAGGCGCTAGCTACTGTACTTCCTGGTGGCCGAACTAGTACAATTATTTGAGAAACACGAGTGCAATTGGAAAATACTCCATTGCATTGGTTCCAGATCGAGACCCCAGAATCTCGTGCCAATCCAAGTAGGTAGGTAACACAATCCGCGTAACTCAGCATCATGATTTTACAAAGGAGTGACTAACATTGGAACAACGTACGTTCAGTTGGGAGGAAATTCCAGTTGAGCATACGTCGCTTGTCACCTGTATTCACTTAACTCAAAGAAGGAAGAAATGTTCTACTTCTTTTATTTCAAATTGAAGGTAGTTTGATTTTTCTACATATGTAGTTTTTTTTATTTAGACATACTCTCTCCATCTATCTTTGTAAGACACGATTTGACTTGGCGCGGCCTTCTAAGTTATACTTTGCACATTCATTTATCTTATACTTATGTTATTTATGGTTATAAACTTACTTCCTCCGGTTTGGTAAACGAAGTCATTTAGAACAACGACACGGTCACCAAAGCACAACTTTATATTAACTTCTCTTTCTATAAAAATATTTTTTAAAAATTATATATGTATACTTTTATGAAGGTAATTTTCAAGACCAATCTATTAATATAATTTTCATATTTCCAAACTCAACGATTTAAATGCTATTCATGATTTATATTCTCAATGTTCGACTCAAACTTTGTCCAAAACGACTTCATTTACCAAACCGGAGGGCCGGGAGTATAATCATTGAAGAGTATATTTGATAATAAATCCAACCATATCAAGTTTGCATTACAAAAGTTAAAAATTGTTAGATTTGGAACGGATCTTGTATTCCAATCATCCACCTAAGTCCTCTAATAGATGGATGTGGACCATTGAATGTGGCCCCGGTGCACCTCCTTATTTCTTCTACCACAGGCCTCCCTTGTCTTCTCCACAACAATGCACTATAATTCCCTCACGTGTTGCATGCGGCATGCCCCCTCATGGCTCTTTGGGACACATCCCCGCCACACTAGGTATCACTGAGCCATTGGTTCTCACTGGCGAATCGCCCTGTTCGTTTGGCTGGTGGCTGGTGGCTGGCGCTGGTTTTTGCTGAGAAAAAAACACTGCTGGCTGGTTAGTGGTTGGTGGCTGGCGCTGGTTTTCGCTGAGAGAAAAACACTGTTGGCTCGCTGGAAACAATCCAAACGAACAGGGCGATTGAATGTTAGAATTCCCTCCTAGCCTGAACACTAAGCCATGAATGCTAAAATCCCTTCCTATAAACCCCAAGCCACGGAGAAAAGGTCGTGCTGGAAAAAAAAATCCCACGGACAGTAAGAGGCTGCATTTTGAGTGGTAATAATAGTAAAAGGCAAGAAGTAATTACTACTAGCTATCAGGGTAGGGGCGAGAAAAAAGCACGATATATGTGCACCACTAACACCAAAAGAGCGATCCTGTTGTGGGGGAACCAGTCAAAGTGAGCATTGGACTAGCAACATCTCAGTATCTTGGTGGCCAGTCCCATGACCAAAGACCAGTCCAATTCAAATCCGTTGAATGTTAGTGGTACACACAGGTCCTTTTAAACGTCCGGGAAAATCACCAGCATCCTTTCCGTTTAGTCCAGTCAAAGTTCCTACTCTTCCACCTGACAATCAAGCTCAGACACTGATGCCCATCGCCTCCTCTATAAGAACCCCCTCCTCCTCCCGTTCTACACTCTGACACACGCAGCATCACCTACTACCTGCCTCGACAACACACACAGCCTGACAGCCGCCAAGACGATACGTATGAACTAGCAGCACCGCGGAGTGACTGAGAGCTGCTCCCGGAGTCGCCGCCGTCCGGCGGGGACGGTGGCAGCCGGCGCAGCGCCGGCTCGGACCAGGCCGGCGACTTCCTCCGGGGCCGCGGCAATGCTGCAGGCCAGTGCAAGAAGAGGTAAGCGGGACGAACGAAAAGCTTGTTGGCTTTGGTTGGTTGTAGCAGTAACGCGCGCGCACGGGTTCGCTGATTGATGATTCCGGTGAAAAAAACAACGCAGGAAGACGCTGCCGAAGCGGAGCACCCAGGTGAGGGTGAGCGCCGTGCAGGACGTGAGCCCCCTCGACGACGGGCTCAGCTGGAGGAAGTACGGGCAGAAGGACATCCTCGGCGCCAAGTACCCAAGGTCAGCGCCGCCATCCAGCCACCTAACTCTCGCGCCGCGCAAGAACGCACGTACGAGCGACGCGACGCTGACATGTGCCTGCAGGTGTTTATTGAAATTGATTATTTGAAAATTGATCCCCGGGGTACGGTGGCTCCGATCGATGATCCCTGCAGATCCTACTTCCGATGCACGCACCGGCACACGCAGAGCTGCAACGCCAGCAAGCAGGTGCAGCGCACGGACGGCGACCCGCTACTCTTCGACGTCGTGTACCACGGCGATCACACGTGCGCCCAGGCGCAGTACGGCGCCGCCGCCGCCGCGCACCCCGGCAGCCATGGGCCGCGCCCCGCCGCCGCGAGCGCGGAGCACTCCCAGTACCAGGCCCAGCCGCAGCAGCTCGCCGCGGAGCAGACGGCGGCGGCCTGCCCGGTGTTCGAAGCAGCACGGCCGGCGCTGCCGTTCTCGCTCCCCTCCGCCAACAGGTCGGCCGACGACGCCGCCGCCGGCGCGACGAGCAGCCGTTTCCCGGGGATCACCGCGTCTTCCCCATTCATGTCCCCGGCGACGCCGGAGTGCCTGGTCTGGAACGTGCCTCACGACGCTGAGGCTGAGCTCGCCTCCACCACGAACTCCCCTTTGGCCATGGGGGAGATGGACTTCATGTTCCCGCTGGACGCCGCCGATTTCCTGGAGAACCCGGCCAGCTACTTCTGAGCACAAGCAAATTCGTCGTACCGTACCGTACCGTACCTTAAGCGCCGCAACGCCGATATAGTTAGGTAAAGCCGCCGCCAAGGCGAAACGAACAAGCTTCACCTCCTCGCTCTCATCATTGTATAATATAATCTTCTCCATCTACTCGTAATTCTGTAACGGTAGTAGCCAGATAATCGCACAAAACAAAGGACTTTGTTCTTCCAATCTTCCACTGCATGACGACCTAATCGCCCTATTTTCTCCCATGTCTTTCGTTCGTGCGCACATAGCGGGCGATGTGGTCGACCTCGAGGTCATTCCTGGTCGAGTTGTACGACAGGACATGCCGCGAACAGATCGATCGATCATCCAGAGCATATGTAACCTGACGGACCCGATAGCTGAATGTTCCTTTTGGATAACTGAGTGATCCAGGTCGTTCTGGCAACAAATGCTAGATGTCAAGTGTCAGTGTCCTGTCGCCACACGAAGAATCGCTTGCCCTCGCCCGCAGGCTAATGACCAGGTGAAGACAGCGGCAACAACGACCGCCGGACGCCGAGGTTGCCAAGCCTGACGGGGACGCACTTGTACTATCTATCAGCAGCATATATGCTCGATGATCCATTGATCCCGGTCCTGCAAGAAACTTTTTAGGAAGGGCGTAGATCGATACAGTGTAGATCGCCGACCTCTAGTGCTAATCTCGTCGAAACCTGACACCCTGCCACCATCCCGCACAGTAGCAGCCATCCAAATCGTACTGTGGCTGTATGCCTGTATTAAATGTACATGGGACCTGCACTCTCCGGGATGCACTTGCATAGCTAAAGTACACTCACCGGTCGATGGACAAAGCAGCGTACTAGCACTGTAGCACTTCGATGACATGTGTCGAGCAAAAAAAAAAAAAGCACTTTCGATGATCGCTTGTCCGATGAGCATGGGCCACGCCGGGTCGAATAAAACAAGGAAAAAGTCCTTTAGGTGTCCCTCAGCTATTGCCAAAGTCTGATTCCAGTCCCCCATCTCAAAAACTGGATTATTTATGGTACCTCAACTCTTGAAACCAGTGTCTTTTTCATCTTTGGTGGTTTTGGAGGAGTAAATTGGAATCTGGTTGAGAATTCGAGGACGTAAAATGGTCTTTAAAAAAAAGGTTTGCCAATATTTTTTCTTAGAAATCTGACAAAAATCCTAAAATATGGTTTAATCTTAAAAAAATATAGAAAACTGTTTTAGATAACAAAATATAAAAGTAGTTTCATATTATTTTTAAAATAATGTTTTTATGACTACTTTAGTGCCATACTAGTTTTCAGGTATATCAGACCAATTATAATAAATGACGGGAGCAACTACTTGTTATATGATATCAAAGTGAATTAATAGAAAATTAATAATAGAAACTATCAAAGCAAATTAGTAGAAAATGAATAGAAAACTTGTTTTAGATTGAAAAGCTTTGATAGTTTTTACTAAGTAGTTGCTCCCGTTATTTATTATAATTAGTCTCGTATGCCTAGAAATTAAAGAAAAACATATTTTTAGGGAAAGTGTTAAACAAGTCTTTTATTTTTCCAATCTAGAACGACTTTTATATGAACTTTTCAAATTAAACTAGATTATGGTGTTTCTTATAATTTTTCTAAGAAAAAATATTTGCAAACCATTTTTTTCAAAAGGATCATTTTACATCCTTGAACTGTCTACCAAGGTCCAATTTACCTCCTCCGAAACCACCATCAAAATCACCAAGGATAAAAATAACTGTGGTTTCTAGAGTTGAGGGACCACAAATATCGGGTTATAGAGATGGGTGATTGGAATCAGACTTTGATAATAGTTGAGAGATGTTAAAAGGACTTTTTCCATAAAACAAAGTACGGTCGGTTTCGGCCTAATTTGGTTTCACGGCCTGGCCCTATAATCCCAACTGGACATGAGTTGGGCTTTTATTAATAATCGGGCCATGCGACAACCTTTTCATGTGAGAATTGAAGAAAGGCAAATTGCCGGGCCGTCACAGCAGTTAATGGGCTGCCCGTGTTAGGCTGGAGTTTTGCTAGGCACAGATGTTTTCCCCCCCTGTGCTAAAAAAAGGTATTTTCCCCCTGCGCTCAAAAAAAAAAGAGGTGTCCCCCCCACGAGGTTTCCACGTAAATCTTGGTATCTACTATTGCTTCGGTATTTCTCTTGCCATATCGTTGATTGCTCATACTTTGCTTGTTATTGGTGACATTTGTTAAGGGTCGATGGTGTATGTATTGTTGGCAGATGAGGCATACATGACTTCTTTGATATATCAATGATTAGATCATGAGGATTTTTTTTTACAAGAATCATGAGGATTGATGTGTTAGCAAGCTATTGCTTCAAGTATAGCTTGTTGTGAAGTTTGCACGGCACCCTTTTGATGTTAAGGAACTGTTTTGTTCTATGCACGTAAGCTGTTCGGTAAAATGCCTGTAAGTAATTAGTATGCTAATTTGGTCTCTTCTGCTACCTTGCAGGTATGTCTTTTGTAATAAAACGTCTTATATGATAAAATCTAGAACATCAAAGTGGCATATTAACACCGGAACACGCGAAACGTGGCGTGCTAACTTTGAGTCAGCGCTATGCTCGGTGGCATGGTGGTACGTATCAGATCAAAAGAAAACGGTGATGACCTGTTGTCTGCCCTCCTTAATTAACATGGCTGATGTAGCGACCAAAAATGATTAGAAAGCTATATATGAGAAGAAATCGCGTGAGCTCTGACGAGTGACGAACACAACTACGCCTGCTAATGGGCGGGTTTTGGTGGGCTTTATAGGTAGGGTTTTGATATGATAGTATTTGGATGGGTTAAAATGAGTTGTATCAATGAGTGGGGCAGGTCTAGTGTAAATGTGGATCGGTGCAGGTTAGAATTGGTTAAAATAGTTCGTATTCTCAGTGGAGTTTACATGTACTCCCTCCTTCCTTGATTCTTAGGGCAATCCCAACCCAATGACTAGGATGATGTCCATAGCATTAAATAAGGTGCCATGTAGGACAAAATGATAAAAGATGATGTGGCAGGTGAGTTAATGAAGAAAGAGGAGGAAACCGGGTCTTGCATGAGACATGGTTTCTACACGCTATCCAAGACAAGATGAGAGATGATCAACATTTAATTTAGTCATGAAGTATCAGTGTCTGCTTTGGAAGGGTAGTGTTTTGTACTAATTTTTGATGATATGGAGGCTATGAATATCAAAGTGTTTTAGTTGGGACTGTCCATAGGAGTCCAGAGACAAGATAGCAGTCGGCCGTGTTTAATATTGCACCGATCCTTTCGTCGGGCCAATCACGTCGTAGCCGCTTCGTTCTCCATGTACGGCCCGGCTCGCCCGCTAGTTTTTTCCCTCGACAGAAAACAACCGCGCCTATTTTTTCCCCTCGCCAAAATCTTTCCCAACCGCGCGCCACAACTCCCCAGCGTAATCTCTTCCAAAGAAAACAATCGGTCAGTTTTTCCCTCGCCGAATCATCCAAATCCTTTTCCAACTGGCATTGAAGCTGAGTGGGCGACATCAACGCCGTCGGGGCAGACTTCATCTTCGGTGGGAGCGCTGGCCATGGAAGGAGGAAGGAGCGGGATGGAAGGAAAGAAAAGAGAAGGACCGGTCCATTTTAATCCCGTCGGCGTGAGCTGTTGGGTTTCTGCGTTTAATTCTCCTAAAACTACGACCAGGAGTACCGAGGCCATTGGGGTTACCGAGGGAGCGCGTCCTATATACGTGAAAAGCCAGGAAAATGCCATATGCCTAAAAATCGAGGATCGGGTGGACCTCATATTTGGAGTTGGACCTTAAAATTGAAACCTCGCGTTCACAACAAAATTAACAGAAATTCGTTAGGGGATGACTTGTTAAGGTTGGGTTGACATACAACTAGCCAGAAATATATAGGGCGGGTAGGGGTAGGTTTAAGAGCGGGTTTTGGTCCGAGCAGTCCTAAACATAAGGTAGCAGTACCACAAAAACAAAAAAAAATGAAGTCGACTCAAGTTCAGCCAACAACAGTCCATATCGATAGCTTTGAGAGGTGAGGCCGTGAGGCAAAGCCATGTTTTCACGTACCTATACAAATAGTGTCACCCTATAGGTTCCTCCAACACGCAACGGCCCTGAATACTGCGGCCGCAGCCTTGCTCCCACTCCACCCTCTCCTCCTCCTCCCCGCCTTCCGCCGCCGCCTGGCCGCGCTGCGGTCGGCCGCCGCCGCCGTGCCGCCCCGGTGGTCGAAGCGGCGGGACCGCGAGGCCGCGGCCCCGGGGAACGGCAGGACCATGAGGTTGCTCTCCAGGACGTGGTGCAGCGACGCGAGCTCGAAGGAGTCGTACAGCGGGCTCCCGCAGTCCCATGTAGCGAACACCAGCTCCTCCTCCTTCCCTCTCGCCTGCAGCTCAGCTCCTCCTGCCTCCTGCTGCTTCATGCTGGAGATCATCTGAACATCACATCCAGGCCCAGGGCGAGCTACATATCGTCAGAGACTTCACTTCACAGCCGTGTGTCCATGTGCCGGTCGCCTTCTGTGCGGGTAGGAAGCAGGCGTGGTGGCCTGGTGTGGATGCAGGAGGAAAGCGCGCTCTAGGCACCCCGTATATATATCAGATATATATTGCCCGTTTGATCGATCATGCATGTGTGGTGATTCCAACTGTTGGACGACAATGTCAGGTTCCTAATTCCATGATGGGGAATAAATATATGGTGCCAGGTCTCTGGTGGACCGCATCTAGTGTCGGTGTACGTGCTGCTTGCAGTCGAGCGTACATTTATGGATTTTATGCTTGGGGTCGATCGAGCCTTCATTCGCTGGTCCAGAAAAGTGGTTGTGATCTGCGGACTGCGGTTTGCCGTGCATATCGAGACCCTCAATATTCACCGTTTCTCTTACAGCCAATTTGAATTTGATTTTAATTTTAGCTGTATCTTATGAATCGAACGACGATATATATCTTGAGTCTGTCGGACTGAAGCCATCTGGAGCTAAGATATATATGAAAACTGTAAGATAAAGAGGGAAAAAAGAGCTAGCTCAGGCTTGTCACAGGTTGCAAGCAGAGATAAGCACAGCTGCTAGCGGTGAGGCGCGCAGCTGCCTTTATTAATGGAGTTGTTGCCGCCGGGCATTATCATTTGTTAGTCGGACAAGATGTGTGACCTGTATCTGTATGAGTGATGGTATGTATGTGGTTGAATGTATGTCTCGTACCTAACTTGTCTCCCACATGGGGCCTTGTGGTTAAACTGAGGTATATTGCATCTATAATCCTTCTTTTTACAGGTTGCATCTTGTGTTATTACTTCGGTAAGGATGAGATCATGATATTACAAGTATTATATGAGAATACGGATCAAATATTCCGGAATGCAAATACAAAACAAGTAGCTCGAATTCAAAATTATTTGTATTTGGATATCTACTTAATTTGAGAAGTAGCAATTGACAAGAACAAATATAAAAAATACAGGTATAGTCAAATATAATATACATGTAGACAAAGGGCCATTTGTTGAGAGTAATTTTATAGGAGACATATTTCAATAGTATAAATAAATAAAAGCATATAAAAGTATTTTACTTAATAAAATAAGAAATAAAATTAAGTGTTTTAAATTTAATTCACATCAATAAACATATTAGTTTTGAACTAAATCAACTTAGATGTTTGGTGCAACAGGTCAATACAAGCACCTCAATACTAACATTGCCCTATATCTTAGTATTGTAGCCCTCATGCTCATTTCACAATCTATTCGGTCCTAACTTATTTTAGTTAAAAAAATTATTAGGATTGTAGTATTTTGATCCGGTTCTTATTAAGTCTGGTCTTTAAAATTGCTATGTTAAATTATAGAATCCTTTACCACCCCTAGATCCAGATATCTTCGCGCGAGCACCGCGATGCGGATACAAGGTAGGCCACCTTCCGACAGGGCGACGATTAAGTAACACCTTTACAGCGTGGCAGCTGCTAGGCATCGGGCAGTCTTTTTGAGAGTAACAAACAAACCCAATTCACACCTGGGAACCGACATTGACCAATAATCAGACACCATAGCCGGCAACAGTAGCAGATATTGCATCCATAGGAAGATAGGAAGAAATGAAGATAGATACTCCCTCCGTTCCTAAATATAGGTCGTTTAACTTTTTTTTTTGACCCCAAGTTTGACCGCTTTGTCTTATTAAAAAAATTGTGAAAATTCAAATTTAGACATTTTTGTAGATTATATATTAATAAAGCAAGTCACTATAAAAAATATGATAATTTGCACAAAATTTTGAATAAGACGAAGCGGTCAAACTTGAGGTTAAAAAAGTCAAACGACCTACATTTAGGAACGGAGGGAGTAGAATACATATGATCATTTGCCGTGAGTATCAAAAGTTTATACGGTTCACGTAAAATTATACAAGAATATTGATCAAGTAGCTAGGGCTAAAGTGTACTATTGGAATGCCCTTTCCCTCCTTTGATTGGGAACAATTGTCAGGCGGAAATCAAGGCCTTGTAGTTCTCAAATTTGGTGCAGCAATTGTCGCTTGACGAAACAAAGAAAAAATAACAAACTTGCAAACATCCCGTGCATCAATGGGTTAATTTATATATATGGGTAATTTATATGTAGCTTGAACGGGTTAATTTATTATATTCTGGCTGAAGCGGCCGAGAGTCCTCGAGCTCATCAGAACGTGAAGGTCCGGTCCTCCCTTGTGCAAGACGAACACGCAGAGAGGCCCCCACAGTTGTCGACCATCGCTCCGTATTGACTCGGAGTTGCATACGTTGCCAGATATATAGTAGATCGAGGAGGTATCTATCTATATGACCGTCGGGCTGAATGAAACACGGGTCCGGACCAAACAAGTATGTCTGATTCGGAATACGATTATATTGGGAAAATCACGTACGTACTATATATATACGTGGACAAACTATATATATATATCTCTTATACACATCTAGATGTGTATAAGAGACAGTGATATTACAAGTATTATATGAGAATACGGATCAAATATTCCGGAATGCAAATACAAAACAAGTAGCTCGAATTCAAAATTATTTGTATTTGGATATCTACTTAATTTGAGAAGTAGCAATTGACAAGAACAAATATAAAAAATACAGGTATAGTCAAATATAATATACATGTAGACAAAGGGCCATTTGTTGAGAGTAATTTTATAGGAGACATATTTCAATAGTATAAATAAATAAAAGCATATAAAAGTATTTTACTTAATAAAATAAGAAATAAAATTAAGTGTTTTAAATTTAATTCACATCAATAAACATATTAGTTTTGAACTAAATCAACTTAGATGTTTGGTGCAACAGGTCAATACAAGCACCTCAATACTAACATTGCCCTATATCTTAGTATTGTAGCCCTCATGCTCATTTCACAATCTATTCGGTCCTAACTTATTTTAGTTAAAAAAATTATTAGGATTGTAGTATTTTGATCCGGTTCTTATTAAGTCTGGTCTTTAAAATTGCTATGTTAAATTATAGAATCCTTTACCACCCCTAGATCCAGATATCTTCGCGCGAGCACCGCGATGCGGATACAAGGTAGGCCACCTTCCGACAGGGCGACGATTAAGTAACACCTTTACAGCGTGGCAGCTGCTAGGCATCGGGCAGTCTTTTTGAGAGTAACAAACAAACCCAATTCACACCTGGGAACCGACATTGACCAATAATCAGACACCATAGCCGGCAACAGTAGCAGATATTGCATCCATAGGAAGATAGGAAGAAATGAAGATAGATACTCCCTCCGTTCCTAAATATAGGTCGTTTAACTTTTTTTTTTGACCCCAAGTTTGACCGCTTTGTCTTATTAAAAAAATTGTGAAAATTCAAATTTAGACATTTTTGTAGATTATATATTAATAAAGCAAGTCACTATAAAAAATATGATAATTTGCACAAAATTTTGAATAAGACGAAGCGGTCAAACTTGAGGTTAAAAAAGTCAAACGACCTACATTTAGGAACGGAGGGAGTAGAATACATATGATCATTTGCCGTGAGTATCAAAAGTTTATACGGTTCACGTAAAATTATACAAGAATATTGATCAAGTAGCTAGGGCTAAAGTGTACTATTGGAATGCCCTTTCCCTCCTTTGATTGGGAACAATTGTCAGGCGGAAATCAAGGCCTTGTAGTTCTCAAATTTGGTGCAGCAATTGTCGCTTGACGAAACAAAGAAAAAATAACAAACTTGCAAACATCCCGTGCATCAATGGGTTAATTTATATATATGGGTAATTTATATGTAGCTTGAACGGGTTAATTTATTATATTCTGGCTGAAGCGGCCGAGAGTCCTCGAGCTCATCAGAACGTGAAGGTCCGGTCCTCCCTTGTGCAAGACGAACACGCAGAGAGGCCCCCACAGTTGTCGACCATCGCTCCGTATTGACTCGGAGTTGCATACGTTGCCAGATATATAGTAGATCGAGGAGGTATCTATCTATATGACCGTCGGGCTGAATGAAACACGGGTCCGGACCAAACAAGTATGTCTGATTCGGAATACGATTATATTGGGAAAATCACGTACGTACTATATATATACGTGGACAAACTATATATATATATATATATATATGGCAATAAGGTTTCATCACATCGACGCCGAAAATCTACTGCTCTCGTATATACTCGTTGATCGCCTCGGGATTATTTCTACGGAAATGCTACTAGGACGCGCGACGTTGTTCCTTCACAGAGTGCAGCAGCCGACCCCCTCCTCCGCGCGCCGCCGCCGCCCCGCTACTCCGCACGACGTCGCTGCGCCGCTGCGCCGGGCGCCGCTCGTCCGCGGCCACGGCCACCACCATGCACGCTCCTCCGGGTGCCGCGCGAGGCGAGCAGCCCGCTTGTGGCGGCGATGAGGTTAGTGGAGGAGCGTATGGGGGTACGACGTGCACAGCCGGCAGTAGGAGCAACGCGCTCGGACCGGCAGCGAGAGTTTCGTGGTGGTTATGGGAGGGGCGTGACGTGCAAAAGGAGCTCCATGGTAGCATCTAGAGCTCCTCCAAGGCGGTGGTGTATGAGGCCAGCGGTGCGTGAGCTCGAGCTAGTAGAAGATCTTATATTCTCTTCGGATTAATGTTGCAGTAGGTACTTTATGGTGTTGCAATATTTTTTTTAGAATGTTGCAGCTCTATGATTTGGCTGGATGGAGGTTGCATAAAATCGAGCTGATTTTTTTCCATGTTGCAGCTGCATAATTTTGATGTTGCAATAGCCTTATCTTGATGTTGCATGAAGTTTTAATTGGATGTTTCATATGAAATTCGATTGGATGTTTCGTATGAATTGGATGTTACATGAAACATGCTCTGATGTTGTGGCGGGAATTTTTACTCAACTCCAGCAGTAACTCGATGATATCTGATGACGTGTGTTTCTGTACGTGCCCCCGATGTTGCAATCGATGGTTTTTCATGTTGCAGATACTATTGTTTGATGTTGCATACACTATTTTTGAATGTTACAAAAAATTTACATGTTGCATGCAACATTATATCCTTGTTGCGGCGGGATTTTTTCTGTGCTACAGTACTGTTGGTATGAATACTTGGCTGTGTTTGCGCCACGTCACTGTCCGATTTTTTGGTTCCCGTCGGACGTCCGGGCGCTAGATTGACCGTTATTTGTAGCTAAGCCAGATCGATCGAGTTCCATAGGTAGGTAGGTAGGTAGATATGGAGGGCTACCTCTGGACCTGGCAGCAAAAGGCTTGTGTTTGGATAGTGATCGCCGGCATCATAGTTGGTTTGGGCTTTGGGATAAATTCGTTCGTGGTCAACACGCGTCCTACCTACGTCACAGTTCGCCTCGTCGAGGCACGTGGCCTCGCCGCCGCCGCCGCCGACGAGGTTATTACGCAACAACCGGTGGAGTTCGACGTCTCCATCGGCCTCTTGCACCTTCAGAGTTCCCTCGCGGTGGCTCGATCACGACGGCGGGCACATCACCATATCTTACGCCGGCATCAAGCTGGCCGAGGGCTCGGTGTCCAAGTTCTACGTTGCCGGCGGGCGCCCCAAGTGGTTGGAGGCCACCAGAGCCGTGGCGTCAGCCGGGGACCATGCGCGACCATTTGTGGGTGGACCAGCAGATGCACGGCGAGGCACAGTTTGACGTCGCGTTGAGCTTTTTCAACGTGAACATCACCACCGGTGAGAAAACTTATCACTACCACAACTGCAAGGTCGGGTTGGGGCTCCACGACAAGGCTAAACCAAGCAAGTGCGGGCTGGCATCGTATTTTGAACGTTAATTGCATCCTTTGTACACGACTAGAATTCATTGTCAGCATGATTGCACGGTTAGCTTATCTTTGTGAATAAGGTTTATTAGGAAGTATGCCCGAGAGTTGCTTTGGCTGAAAGATGTATTGTCATACTATAATAGAAAATGCAACAAAAATAAATGGAAAAACATTAAACAGTAAGTGGCTAAGACCAGGGGCAGCCCCAGCCCAAAACATGAGTGACGGTGAATTGGTAAGGTTCTCTGTGGTGAAATCTGTTCATTTAGATTCGAGTCCTCGACTCGGCACATGCGTCGCATTTTTCTCGATTTATTCTATAAATTAACCCGCGCTTGTTTTTAGTGGTAAGCGGCGTTTCCGTCGACAGTGAGACACATGTGATGACTTCTTGAATTCAAGATCGGATATGCCAGTCCAATCTTTTGGAGGTGCTCATAGGGGTTGGGTTAGCGTATGTGTATTCATTGAGGTTAATGTGCGTGCATGTAAGAGTCCACGTATGTATTGGTCTTCCTTAAAAAATGGCTTGGGTCTCGTGCACCACCGGGCCTATGCTGGGTCCGCCCCTGGCTAAGACAATCTCATCAACCTAAAAACTCGGCCCTACCGCGGCGCCGGACCACACCACACGCACACCCGCAGCCATGCCATCTACCCCACACCGCACCTGGCTGCCCACTTGCCCAGCCTTGCCGCCGCACGCTCGGAGCGGTTGCCCAGAGCCCCGCCACCATAGGAAATCACCAACATAATAGAGATCAACCGTCCCTCACCCTGTCCGGCCGCCCCTGCATATCCGGCTATCTCTGACATGGATAAGACCGCTTGGCGTGCCGGCAATGTCAGACAGGGAGGACGAGGAGAAAGAAGGTGCTCTTTTTTAGTCAAAGAAAGAATTGTATTATATCAAGTTACAAGCACTCTCAATGTACTCACACGCTAAACAGCTTCAGTTCTTAATTCTAAACCTGTGTAAAAAAGTAACTAGAAAGCCATACAGGCATACGCTCAGCAAACAGGATGAGAACAATGGGGCTCTGGGAGAGAGAAAAGAGAATAAGACCACGCCATTGTCTTCCTTGCTGCTCGCGGGCTTTGGGCGATCGAGGAGGCAGGAGAGAGGGAGTCGCCGCAAGAGGATGACACGGGGGCCTTCTAGGTGGTCATATGTGTGCTCATTTTTTTAGTTCTGCTAGTACGGTCCAGTGGGACGCTACCCACCAGGGTTCAAATCCTGGTGCTCGCATCTTTTACTGGGATTACCAGGATTTACCGGCGCTATACGTTAAGTGGTAAGCGGCGTTCCCGTCGACAACGAGGTGCCAATGGTGACTTCGGGAATCTCTAGATCTGACGGTGCTCTGCTCAGTCCTTCGGAGGTGCTCATAGGGGTAGGGTTTGCGTACATATATTCATAGGGGTGAGTGTGCGTGCGTGTGTGAGCGTCTTACTGTGTAATTAAAGAAAAGACGGTTGGTGCAACTACAAATCTTACCCCGTAGCGCTATTTGTAGCGACAAGCCTTCTCATTTTCTTAGTCATTTTAACTTTAACTTGTTGACTCTCTTTGTTTGGTGATCTCAATTTTGGCTTTCATTATCCTAATATCAGTATGTTACACAAGCATCAATCGGGTACAGTTTTCTATATATATTATATACAAACGGGGAGTTATGCTAGGATTAATTCTCTTGTATGGTTGTTCCCAATTAATTCTTTATGGTTTAAGTGTTGGAAGGAAAGAGTATTTTTTTTTGTGAAGTGGACCAAGAGATACTCCTACATAGGTTTCTGCAAAGATGAAAACCAATCCTCTCCTACCAAATCTCCTGTTTGGAAGAAGAGTAGGGGCTGAGTTGACGAAGAGCTCATCTCGCCTGAATAGCCAACTATATTGAGACATAGAAATGCTATTTAAGAACTAATTCAATGGAACAAGAACGAAAATTTATATGCGAAGGACTGTGCTGAGTGCTGACTGCAGATGAAATTAAACTTGCATGACATAAATATATAAATATGATCGAGACTAAGACTACTCTGGAAAACCCATATACTAAATAATAATTAGCACTCATATGTAAAATTTCGGTCCCTACCGCGACAATAATTCTTGTCGATCAGCCAATGTGATCTAGCTGTGACGATCAATCAAAGATTGAGGCCGCCCGCACTTGCTTGGTTTGGACTTGCCATTGAGCGCAAAACCGGCCCTGCAGTGGTGGTAGCTGTTGGTGATCTCACCGGTCGTGATGTTCACGTCGTGAAAGGTCAGGGCGATTTCGAACTCTGCCTCGCCGTCCAGCTGCTGGTCTACCCACATGTGGTCGCGGAGCACCTGCGGCAGCGGCTCATCTTGGTCCTTCCCGGCCGACGCCACAGCCGTGGTCGCCTCCACCCGCGCCTTGCGACGACCGGCAACGTAAAACTTGGGCACGGAGTCCTCGGCCAGCTTGACGCCGGCGTACGAGATCGTCACCTGCCCGCCATCGTGCGCCAACGCAAGCTAGCTATCGAGGTGCAAGAAGCCGATGGCGACGTCAAACTCCACCGGGGTCGTCCTTGTTTCCTCGTCAGCATCGAGCCCTCGGGCGTGGACGAGGCGGACCGTGACGTAGGTAGGATTACTCACTACCGGAAAGCGTATCTTTACCGTGTGTGAGACTCTTTGCCGTGCGTCTTTTATCGGGCGCACGGCAAAGAGCTTGTTTGCCGTGTG
>OAMR01000558.1:364692-381289 GCA_900205405.1 Echinochloa crus-galli
AGTAAATTTGTTCATAAATCTTACATGTATAATTACCTCCGACGGGAAACACTCTAAATGGAACTTGTTGATCTCGAAACGTTATAAAACTTTGTAGTCGAAATGGTGGTACGTGTATTTACAAAAGTTGGTGTTTGCTTTTTCCAAATCATGGTCCCGTTTATATTTCCAATTCACGGTGGTCCCTCCCTAATCATACTTATATCAGGGACTTAGCATAGTTAGTATAACCTTTAGGACCCCCTCCAAACGATGGTACGTGGTGTGTTAGTAGCCACTCTTTAAAATGAAATGAAAAGAAATTTCAAACATCTTGACATATGATCACTAACAAATGAGATTGTATATGTATATGTGTGATTGTATATGAGAGGTTTAGTAAATGTATTTTTGAATACAAACTTTTTCATATGATCTCATATGAAAAAAAAATTTATACGAAAGTCGTACATCTCGACGAAATATAAAACTTTGTAGTTGACAATTTTTCATTTGAAATTGTTTAGGCATCCAAAATTTTGTTATAAACGCATAAAAGAAACACAACTCGCCACGTCAGCGCCACGTCAGCGATCCAACCCTTCAAAATAGTGAGTTCCTATTGGTCCATTCATTGTTTACCGTGCGTTTTTCTTTAACACACGGCAAACTCATGTGTTTGCCGTGTGCTTTTATTTTTACGCACGGTAAAATTATTCTATTGCCGTGGGTTCAAATGAGACGCACGACAAACAAAACTTTTGCCGTGCGGCTCTACAAAAAGTGCACGGCAAATAACTCTAGCCGGCCCCACCTCCCACGCCGTCCTTATCTCCTCCTCCTCCCAACCCCCCTCCACCGCCCGCCCTCAACTCCCTCTCTCTTCCTCACGTCGCGCCGCCCTCCTCTCTCTCTAACCTCGCGCCGCCGGCCCTCTCCTCTCCCTCTCCCGGCAACAGCGGCGGCCGCAGCCCGAGCTCGGGGCTCCCGCACGGCAGCGGCGGCCTCCCCACAGCAGCGACGGCCCGAGCGGCCTCCCCACAGCGGCGGCGGCCTCCCCACAGCAGCGGCGGCCCAGCTCGAGGCTCCCGGCGGCGGCGGCCGAGCTCGAGGCTCCCGGCGGTGGAGCAGGTGAGCAGGGGCTTGGCGACGGCCCAGCTCGAGGCTCCCGGCGGCGGTGGCCCAGCTCGAGGCTCCCGGCGGCAGCGGCGGCCCAGCGCGAGGCTCCCGGCGGTCGAGATGGAGGTGAGCCCAGCCGCGGCGGAGGAGAGGGAGATGAGGAGGACGACGGCGCCGCCTGCAAGAAGCTGCTCCTGTCCAAGGCGGCCGCGGCGTCCTCCCACGGCGGCGGTGCGGGCGTCCATGAGCTCCGGTGGCCTCCCCGGCCGCTCCATTTTTTTATTTTTTTGGTGAATATGTTTGCCGTGCGCGCGTGTACCAATGCACGGCAAAGCTACCGTCGCTGTACCATCACTGTACCGTCTACTTTATTTTACCGTGCACCGTAGAAAACGCACGGCAAACCTCTTTACCGTGCGTGAGAAGCTTTGCCGTGCGAATCGATGCCGTGCGTTCATTGCCGTGCGCATGGCCTAAAAACGCACGGCAAAGTGTTTGCCGTGGGTCTTTGCCGTGTGTTCGAAACGCACGGCAAATGCCCGTTCTCCGGTAGTGACTCAAGTCGATCGCGGTAGAGATTATCAAATAGAGTATAGCGATTGCCGCGGTGATGATGACTGCTCCGGTGAGAGCGTCTTGCTTCCAGGAGGCCATCCTACGGACGGAACGCGGCAGGCAAACTCGTTATATAGCTTCTGCAGATCGAGCCTCGCACGTCGGGTAATCCAAAACTCGTTATATAGCTTCTGCAGATCGAGCCTCGCACGTCGGGTAATCCAAAAAAAGAGAAGAATATATGCTGTCGGATTTTATGAAGATCTAACGATCCCTCTTATTTCATTAATAAAAAAAGAAAAAATATATACCATCGGATTTATGAAGATCAAACGATCTGTATTATTCTATTAATCCAAAAAAGAGATAAATGTACGCTGTCAGATTTTATCAAGATCTAATGATCCATATTAATCTAATGAATCTAGACTAAATATGAATAATAAATAGAAAAATAAAAACAAATAATATGAGATATATTATTCCATCCACCGCCACCCCTCCGCGGTTGGCGCGCAGACATCCGCGGCCACTGTGGAAGCCCTCAAACACCGCCGCGCGGCCATCCGTTGCCGCCGCGGGAGTCCTCGCCGTCGCCGTGCGACCATCCGCCATCTGGAGGCCGTCCGACACCGTCGCCGTTGCAGGAGCCCTTCACCGCCACCGCGCGGCCATCCGTTGCCGCGCGACCTTCCACCGTCGGGAGGCCGTCCGACGCCGTCACCTCTACGGGAGCCCTCGCCGTCGCCGCACGACCGTCCGCCGTCGGGAGGTCGTCCGACGCCGTCGCCCCGCCGCAGGAGCCGCTTGAGATATAGAGGATAACGGGTGCAGAAGAAATTGATATAGAGCGCAGAATCTCAATGACTAGGCATGAATATTTCTTTTAGAGGATGAGAATAGAGTACGACGAGTGGGTACAGCCTGAAGCCCCATATGCCCTACCACGTTACTCTGTATAGGAGGCAACGTTCAACAATGAGCAGAAGACAAAACATCGATCTGCACGTGTACCTGATGAGAGGTGCTTGGATTTAGAGCGTTCAACATGGTTGTGAGTATATTAGGAGAGAACAATTCTTCCGGTCCGAAGGGAGTGAATCACTGCTGCACTCATCACTCAGTGTCTTTGCCAACGCAAGTAGAAGATCATCAAAAGGGTTACCCACGCTCAAATCCGTTTGATGGTCTTTGTAAACAAGTTAGTGAAAGAAGGAGCAGACAAATGAAAAACAAAGCGGAGAAATTGAACAATGAGCGGAAAACATCATGTTGATTTGCACATGTAACTAATGAAAGGTGCTCAGATTTAGAACGTTCACCGAGGTTGTGAGCACAACGAGAAAGAAAAATTATCCATATCCAAAGAGA
Source organism: Echinochloa crus-galli (assembly GCA_900205405.1). NCBI lineage: Eukaryota > Viridiplantae > Streptophyta > Magnoliopsida > Poales > Poaceae > Echinochloa > Echinochloa crus-galli. Next base: position 367,717 of record OAMR01000558.1, read on the forward strand.
GTGAAATGTTGCTGGGATTTATTATCACCATGGCCACGTACGCTCAGCACTCATGGAAGATCATCAGATGGTTTTTCACACTCAAACCCGTTTGAATTCGACAACAACAAGGGACTTGAAAGCATCAAGGATGTGATTTTTATCTAATCAATCGACATAAACACACTCAAATATCGTATAGCCAAGTAAAATCTTGCGTGCGAAAATTGGACATAACTTCTATCAATGATAATAGAAATGAATATTTGGTCAGGCTTAGAAAAGACGAAAAGAATGGGCAGAATGGTGATGACGATAATACAAGCATACACCAATGCAGAACTTGCCCACCAAGGTTCGAGTGCTCGACTCGGTATTGGTGTCGCATTTTTCTGGATTTATTTAAGGACGTCGAAAAAGATGTAATTTTGGAGCAAACAATAGATCAATGACAAGGCCACTAAGGAATTAAAGATTGACATGATTAGATCTTCATAGAGTCAATGTCTAATAAGTTTATTTTGTTGGTTTTGGGAAGCCAATTACACAAGTAAAAATCCTCCATAAAATAAAAATATTCAATAGATAAATTTTAAATATAGCCTGAAATTACGATAATAGAAAGTAATGCGCAAAATAGATTAGTATGACAATATTAGGGTTTAGATTAATACAATTAGTATGTTCAATACCATTACATATAGGTTAATTTGAAAATAAAATAATAGAGAACCGGTAGTTCCATATCAACTTGAAAGAAAATAGAAAAAAATAAGAAATGTATATATAAAAAATGATATCATGATTTGAAGTATTTAAAAACTAGCTACCCGCGCAAATTGCGCGGGCCACCTATCTAGTTTCTAATGATCCGAAGGCTCTAAGTTACAGCACTCAATAAGAAAATTTGGGGTTTCTTTTGTTTTTTTGTTAACCCCCTCTAGAAGTTGCTCCTCAAACATGTGCACTCCTGTTGGTATAAACCTCCAGCCAAACGCATCTCTACATATACACCACACAAATTGCGGGACAGCGCACATAAACAACAAATGATCACATGACTCAGGTACACCACACATTTTGCAGTTTATACTACCTGGCCAGTTCCTTTTCACCAATTGTTCAGCAGTCTGTATTCGATCATTAAAAATTTGCCATAGAAAGAATCGAATCTTCAGAGGGATTTTAGCTTTCCAAACCATCATCAATAGTGAATTATTCATCTGAGAGAGGTAGTGGAAAAGTTACCCGACTTCGCAAGAGCCCAGGATACTGAGTCCTCTACATCTGTAATATGACAATTAGCTACCATTTCTAAATAAATTCTCCCACTCGATTACTTCGGCATTTCCAAAAGTTCTTCTAAATGACAGATCTACTACACTCTCTTTTAACACATCAAATACTGATGCGGTTTGTTGATGACAAATGGCAAACAATTTTGGGAATATAATTTTCATAGGACATTCTCCCAACCAACATCCTCCCAGAAACGAATCTTCTTTCCGTTACCGGTAATATACTTTAATCCTCTCAAACAGAACATTTTGCATTCTTGCAACCCTTTCCAGAATTGTGATCCCCCTCTATATGTGTTATTGAAAAAACCTTTATCCCCTAAGTATTTTTTCTGAAGTAAATTGCAACATAATGTATTATCTCCTCCCTCTAGTTTAAATATCCATTTAACTGGAAGGCATTTATTCATTGTTTTAGTGTTAGTAAAGTCTAAACCACCTCCCTCTTTTGGACAGGCCAGCAAATCCCATTTAGCCATATGGTATTTCCTTTTTAAGCCTGGACCATGCCAAAAGAAATTTGCCATAGCTGTGTCCATTTTATTATGGATTTCTCCTTGCAATAATTAAGTAGACCCCATGGTATATATTGGAATAGAGCTGAGGCAAGATTCCAACAGTATCATCTTCCCTCCAGATGAAAGATTACAACTCTGCCAGGTTGGTAATCTCTTTTCCAACTTTTGATATATATAATCCAAATCCGAAACGGACATATGTGAATCACTGGCCATTATCCCCAGATATTTCATGGGAAAGACCCCACAGTTAAAATTGAAAATATCTGCCACCCTCTTTTGTTCAGCTTCTTCCACACCAAGCACGAAAACCTCACTCTTCTGATAGTTTATTTTTAAACCTAACATCTCCTCAAAGCAATATAATAGAAATTTTGTGTTTGCAATTGTTTGATCGTCCAGTTCTAGAAAAATTATTGTGTCATCCGCGTATTGTAAATGTGTAATTCCACCCTCTACCAGATGTGGAACCAAACCTTTGATGCTGCCTGCATCTTTGGCTTGATAACATCAATGCTCATGTATCACTAACCATGTTAAACAATAAAGGTGACAACGGATCCCCCTGGCATAAACCCTTGTATGTTCTGAAATATGAACCAGGCACTCCATTTATGTTGATCCCCACACTACCCCCCATAGTGATTTGTGACATCCATTCAATCCATTTGGCAGGGAAATGTTTACATCTACGAACGTCCATCATGAAGTCCCAATGTACTTTGTCATATGCCTTCTCAAAGTCCAACTTTAAAATCACCCTAGTTTGTTTTCGCACTCTAATTTCATGAAGGACTTCATGTAATATTACAATCCCCTCTAGAATATCTCTCCGTGGGATGAAGGCAGTTTGTGTCTCACTAATAATCCTATCAGCAGAGGAAGTGAGTCTCATAGTTAGGGCCTTTGTTATCCACTTGTAATCCACATTCAATACACAAATCGGTCTATATTGTCTAATATTGGTTGCATCCTTGATCTTAGGAATCAATGTGACAAGACCATAATTCATCATCCTTGCAGTATTCAGCTCCCCTCTGTGAAACATTTAATTTGGAACATCTTAAAAATTGGACATTTCACTTGTTCCCAAAATTCTTTGTAAAAGCTCCAAAGGGCCCCATCTCATGTACGTATAAGAAGGTATTCACCGTATACGCCAAAACATCGTGAGTTGCCGACCTCGTTAGTCCATCGGCCATCGCGGCCACAGCTCGAACAGTCCGTTGAAGGCGAGGCCGGTCAGATCGCAGGAGACGGGAGGGAGAAAGCTATTTCTGTGTGAGGCTGAGGCCGGAAGCGCGCATTGATCACCGCTGCATTAATCCGTCACTCCCAGATCGCGAAACTCCAAATCGCCAATCTTAGTGTACACGAATACGTGATGGATTGATAGTTGATGGAACGGACAGGTTAGATCTGATAAATTATATTGTGACTTGCAAGTTTGTTGATGATTGGTAAGATTTCATTGAAGCTTTGCATTAGGATTCAATTGCTATTTTTTTTTCAATACCATCGTATCATCTAAAAGTATCGGTAAGAAAAGAAAGAAAGAAAATAAGTAGATGAGTTGAGAAATTTAAAAAATAGAACCCATTTAAAGTTTTCTAGAGTAATCCGAGCACTTCAACAAATTCATGTAAGTTGTCCAGAGTTGGCGTTGAGTATCGCATGATGTAGACATATATTTGCTAGATGAGATTTTTATCGATGCCATTCCCTTATCAATAACTTCGCATCTCCAAATGGGTTATAAAAAATTTAAAGTCTATACGCACATTTTATACATTTTTTTTGAAAAATACAAATGAATGTTTATATTAGAGGGCCCTTGATTTAAGTTTCGCCCCGGGGCCCGGAAATCTCAGGACTGGCCCTGAGAGCACTCTCGATCTCCCTCAAGGTAAATGGTCGGATTAAGTTTTGTGCTTCTATTTCAGATAGGTGCCCCTGGTCTGCCCACATGAATTCATTTATTCTGTTGTTTCCTTTTGGTTTACTTCCTAAAAGGGATTTATAATATGACTCAATATGATCTTTTAACTTTTTCTCCTCTCTTATTTCCTGATCATCATCCATCAAGGAAAAAATTGTGCATTTTCTTTTCCTGCCGCTAGCAACACCATGGAAGTATTTGTTATTTGCATCTCCCTTGAGCAGCCATTTAACTCCCCCTCTTTTTTGCCACAGGATTTCCTCATACACAAAAATATTTTCAAGCAAATTTTCTATATCATACCTATCTTGCCATTCAGAAGAAGTTAAATCTCCATGCTCCGCTTCCTCATCAAGATTGGAAAGTTTTTCTTTAAGTCTGGTTTTCTCCTTTTTCCTTTCGCTGTTGAAGTTAATGCTCCAACCTTTGCAAAGCTGCCTTACTGTTTTCTTAATGTTTTTCCAGTACCTCTCTATTTGGCCATTTTTCACAAATCATCTCCCTGGACCCAGGTTGGGATATCCAGGCAGTCTCATATCGAAAGATATAATAATGCTCCATCCTTTCATCCTCCATGTTAAGTATTATTGGATTATGATCAAAGCCCACTCTAGTTAAGGATTCACATGTAGCTCTAGGATAAAGAAGATTCCAATCCGCATTACAGAAAACTCTATCTAGAATCGACATGACTGGATGTAATTGCTAGCATAGTAGTACCCGTATGTTGCTACGGTTAATATACTTCTTTAAAAGGTCAACATATAAATTGTGTTGCTTGTTTTGAAGATTAAAAGAGAATAAATAGCATAAGATTTCATCAACAAATAGAATTTTGATCAGTCAACCCACTAAAGTTTGGCACTAAATGCACTTGTCAAAATATCTGAAAATCTTTCGAATGCTTTGTCATTCACTACAAGGATATATAAATCCATATAACCTTCTGCAGTAAATTTGCCCGTGGCTTGCTACTGAGATGAAATGTATATAATTTTTTTGTGATTTTGCATTAGTATTTTATTATTACTATCTATATTGATTTTAGCTTAATGTTTTCTTTAAAGGAACCCCTTTGTTCTTATTTTCCTTGGACTAAATGTTACTAAGGTAGAACATATGTTTTTAATAGTTTTTTCCATGGTTTATAGCTATATGCCTTCACTGATATATACTACTATTCTTCTTGTGGCCAAATTGAGCCCATTTACAATTATTCTTATTACCCCACCAGACCGTGCACCCTAGCCTGCCTTCTTACAGGTGGGATGCATGTTTTAGCCGGTCCACATCAGTATCTCAGTACACCTCAGCACATCAGCAGAGCAAAACCATTATTTAAAACCACCTCAGAGGGTTATTTAAATGATTTTGTAAAGGTTGAGGGGTTAAACATCCGGTTTTATAGTTGAGTGGGTGATGCAGTCGACCCTGGATATGTTGGGAGGTTATATAGACTTTTTCTTTTAAATACAGATGAGTAGTTGAGGTTTATAAATCAATTAAATGGATGTTCAAGGTGTGGTATATTAAACCGAAACTATCTCTATCTTCTGTATAGATCTTTTTAGTACGTTGCGCATCTTTGTATTGACTGAGAAAAAAATTTTACAGAAGAGTTTACACCACGCAAATTTGAATTGTTTCATAGCCAAATTATTTGAACCCTTTTTCATGAGCAAATAAATAATTATTTGAACCCTTTGATTAGCATTTGAAAAACTATATACAACATTTATTTTTTGACAACTGTATATAATGAACTTATGCAATGGATATTGTCGCCTACAATATAGAAAACATACTTCAAAATACTATTTGAGTATAGCTTTAAGTAATTTCTACTATTTTGGTATCGGAGTCCTTAAAAGGAGATGGCTCCTCTCGCACCAGACAAGCCGTGGACCCACCCATGGACAAGCAGTGTAACATCCCGCCTCCCCGAAGCTAGGCCCGCCTACACATGGCAGCTCTCGCCGGGTTTCACGGTACGGAGCGCAGGCGTGGCTGCTTTGCAAAAACACCCTCAGCATCTATGAAAATATCCCATGGTTCTGCTCCTCCCTATCGTCTTCGGCTCTTCCACCATCTCTCTCGCTCTCGCTCCCCGTGGGCCATTACCCCAAACCCTAGCTCTAGAGCTATATGTGTAATCAAACTAATTGTAATTATTATTCAGATCTGCTGTTAACAGAAAAAAATTCAAACTACAAGAAGCTCTAGAGCTTTTATCATAAAGAAGAAACTTCCACAGAGTGGTAGAGGCACTACTTGAGAGGAGGTAGACGGTTTCTCTCAATCTACGAATTCATTTTTGAGGAAAAGATCCAATTTGTTAATTTATGTGTCCAACTATCTAACTTTATTTGACTTTCTTATTTACATTGCAGACTACTACACTTATAGTAGCAGACATGACAGTTGCTCCCACCAGAAGCAAGCTCAGAGCCTACCAATGCTCCAAGCACATCTGCAAAGGAATTGACAATATCACACTGCAGTGGTGTCACCGTTATGCTTTATGTCAGGATTTGTGGACTTTGTTGGTTGCATATAGGAATTGCCACGACAGAGTTGGTAATTTCTTATAGGAAGATGACATTCATATCTCCAAAATACTGGACAAGAATTTTAATATGTTTTGCTCTATTTAACTGTCCTATAAAGACATCTGCCATATATTCATTACAATCTTGGTCACCCTTTAGATTAATACTTTTACAACTCTGCTAATCTATTGTTTTGGTCAGGACTCAGGATAGAGTGCCCTGGGCGCGCATAGCGTGTGGAATGTTCTAGTATTTTTAAATAGATAGCTAGATGGTATAAGAGGTTGTCATGTCATAATTACGCATGCGAGCGAGCATGTGAGTGAGTGTGTGTGTGTGTGTTATTTAGTTTTTTCTCACACTTCAGATATTAGTATATATTTTGAAATAAGATTCGATCCAGCTCCTTCCGATTCTATCTTTCTCTCGTTTTCTTTTTGGCAGCCGCACTTTTCCCTTTTCCTTTCAGCATATCACAAATATTTGTATTTCCCATTTCACATCAAGCTCTAGATGATGCCAATCTGTCTACCAATGAGGCAAACACCTCAAAGTGTTGCCTTGCCATGGTACCTACTTTACCAATCATGCAATCACCTCACTCTTCCGTGTGTACTCTTGACCAACAAAAACAAAGGAACCATTTGCCTATGTGCGCTTAACTCATAAGCCTATCGATCTTAGCCTACATTGAGCTTACTTGTTGACATGATCTTAACTTCTGTAATTTTCATCTGGAACTTCCAAACCCATCTGTCAAGGAGCATCACTAATTCTAGAAAAATGGGTAATATAGCATTTCTACCATTACACTCAAATACTTTATTTTAATTATTTTATTAATATAAATTATTTTATGATTTTAACCTAATCAGATAGCTCTCCTAGAGTTTAGATGTTGAGTTCCGCAATAGCATATATTACTCCGCATTGAATTTACTTGCTGCCTATGAGTGACTATTACTGCTGCTTATTTGCTAAGGTGGAGACTGATGGGTTCATAACGAAATAGAATATATTGATTTGGGATTGATGTTGATGGCAGTGGTAAATTCGAGAATTTATCAGATGATCTGCTCTTGGCTATAAACTTCAATAGAATTAGGACCAAATGTTGTTTTCACGAATAATTGACACGGTGATGCAAAATTTCAGCTTTATTTATTTAAATGATGCATCGATTAATTCTGCAGCACAGCTACTGCATACTGTTTTAAACCTATTTCATTACCAATGTCTTTTGGCTGCAGGCAACCACAATAACTGGAATATTGCAAAACAAGATATAGACGCCTCACTGTCGACAGACAAGTCGTCTACCAACCACATGCACCGTACTTTTAACGAGCTTGTTGCTGTGTTGACAACCAAAACTGGCACGGCTGTGCAAACCGGTCTGACCGGTATGTACAAACCGGTCAGACCGGTTTAGTAAACTTTGTCATAATGCAAATTGAAATCAAATTGGACTTCACCATTGCGTATCTCTCGTCGAGACGATCAAGATGCATATGTGGAACGCCTAATTTGGACTCCGGATGAGAGAGTTATGACTTCGACGAGATCTGCACTCGGGAAAATAGGTCAGACCGGTTTTTACGCTGTAATTCGAGTAGGTTTAGGATTTCGAGTTTTGTCCCATATTGTAACCGACTCATGAGGGGTAAGACTTCCCCGGCCTATAAATATAAAGGCTAAAAGGCCGATTGAGATATATCCAATCGAATCTATCAATTACACTTTTATCTTTTTACCTTTCGTTCCCTTTACCCAACTTTGCCAACCCCATGTGCTCTCCTTCTTCTGTCTTCATGGCATGAGGAGGCGCCCTAGCTGGCCTGCCGAGCCTAGGGCAAACCAAGGTGCGCCTGCCCCAACGGGGTCCCTCCTGGGCGGGCGTTCGTTGGTCTCTCGTCGGGCACCGCCGACGAGACCGGTCTGACCGGCTATCATACCGGTCTGACTAGCCTACGTGGAGGAGCAGAAATGAGCCCCTCCGTGTGCCGCATATTCAAGTGTGATTCGTGTGTTGACCCGAAATTGACGTCAACACATTTTGGTGACTCCGCTGGGGAACGAGAATCTGGCTGCCATGGCTGATCCGTCAAATCCTAGGATTGATCTATCAAGCCTTAGTTATAGGCTGTTTGAGGAGTACATGCGAGAGTGTCGATTGGCAGACGAAAGATTGTTCCGATCCTGTTTCTGCAAGACAGAAAAAGGTATTGTTCGAGTAAAGAAGTGGATGCCGCCGTCCACCATCGACACATTGAAAGAGATGCAATCCTCATATACTCTATCTAATGATCTATCCGATTCAATTATTATTTGAATAAAAAGGATAGTTCAGATTTAGTTCTTATTGTTCAAAAGTCGGCTGTTGAAAAACCAACTAACGCTATTATTGATCCTTGCAATAACTTACCAAATTGTGATCTTTGGTCAGGAAACGAATCGGCCGTCTCTAGCAGAAATTGTTGATCCAAAACCCCCTAGCATGTGCATAAAAAGTGTGTCTAGTACTTCAACGCTCGGGGGGCAACAAAACAAGGGCAAAGGTGATGATTGCACCAGAACCGGTCTGGCCGGTGCCCAGACCGGTCTAACCGGTGCCCAGGCTGGTCTAACCGGTGTTCAATCCGGTCTGACCGCCTCACCTAGGACTTTGAAAAATAAATCGAAATCAAAGATGGTTAAGCCAAAGAAACCTGAGATTGGTGTTTGGCAAACCATTGAATCCAAAGGCCATCATAAGCATCAAAGAGAAAAGCCGAAGTATAACAAGAAACTTCCGGCTAAGTCTCAAAGACAAAAGATTGTCAATGATGCTAGTCTGTCTAAAAATTCCAAACAATCAAAATCTTCTCCTAGAGAGAAGTTCCATAATCGAAATCTGCAATGGAATAATTCTCACAAATCAATGTCGTTTCCACCATATGGATCACCTACACCGATGCCATGGGAGTTTTGTTTTAATATGCCTTATTTTTATTCTCCTTGGTATTATAATTTATATATGCCGTCTCTTCCTAGACATTTGTGTTCAGATTATATTACTTATAGGGAGCCGGTAATTAATAAGCCGTCACCTATGCATAATGACCGTTTTGACCAAAAGAATCGGTCCACACAGAAAAATAAGCGTAAGGTGATTAAACAAGTCTATCGTGTCAAAAAGGATGGTAGATTAAATAAAAATTCAGATTTGACACTAGATATAGAAAAGTCGACGAATGAAAAATCATCGTCTAGTTATGCTAATCAAATTGTCCCCAATGATAAGCATGTTGCAAATAATATAGCTGAGCAACGATCATGTTCGGCTGAGGGGCAACATGATCTCAAATTGGCTGGTTCTCAAGAAACCGGTCTAACCGGTGTTCCAACCGGTCTGACCGGTCATACCAAAAAGTTTGGTAGAACTGCAAGCATTACTCTAAAGAGTAAGGTGATGAAGAAGGGGCCAAGTTTTGCTGAGTTGTTGCAGAAGTATCAAAAGATAGCCGAGCAAAAGCAAAGTAATCGGTTAGGAGATCAAAGTTGGTATTCTTCATCACCAAGAGTAAAGAAGCATCAACGGTTATCTCATTATTCTTCAATATTTATTCCGTCGATGCATGTGCCATAGAATGCGTATCCAAGTATACCTAATTACAATTCATGGTTTTGGTATGATCCTTGGTCTTCTTTTTACAATTATCAATATTATGCTTCTGATGCACTAAGAAATTACGGTTGAGCGCCAGATCATTGAAGATTATTTTCTGGCACGCAAGCTTTGCCAAAAAACAGGGGGCATATGTTGACAACCAAAATTGGCACGGCTGTGCAAACCGGTCAGACCGGTTTAGGAAAATTTGTCATAATGCAAATTGGACATCACCATTGCGTAGCTCTCGTTGATACGATCAAGATGCATATGTGGAACGTCTAATTTGGACTCCGGATGAGAGAGTTATGACTTCGACAAGATCTGCACTCGGGAAAAGAGGTCAGACCGGTTTCAAAACCGATCAGACCGGTTTTTACGCTGTAATTCGAGTAGATTTAGGATTCAAGGTTTGTCCCATATTGTAACCGACTCATGAGGGGTAAGACTTCCCTGGCCTATAAGTATAAAGGCTAAAAGGCCGATTGAGAGATATCCAATCGAATCTATCAATTACACTTTTATCTTTTTACCTTTCGTTCCATTTACCCAACTTTTCCAACCCTATGTGCTGTCCTTCTTCTGTCTCCATGGCATGAGGAGGCGCCCTAGCTGGCCTGCCGAGCTTAGGGCAAACCAAGGTGCGCCTGCCCCGACGGGGTCCCTCCTGGGCGAGCGTTCGTTGGTCTCTCGCCGGGCACCGCCGACGAGACCGGTCTGACCGGCTATCATACCGGTCTGACTGACCTGCATGGAGGAGCAGCAAGGAGCCCCTCCGTGTGCCGCATATTCAAGTGCGATTCGTGTGTTGGCCTGAAATTGACGTCAACACGCTGAAAGAAAAATATCGGTTAAATGCAATAAATTTTAAAAAATACAACACCATTAAGACACACTCTCCTCTGCCATCGATCCGTATTTAACACGGAGTCTCGGGAATGAATTCAACATAGGGTACCATCCTAGGTTAAAAACGGGTCTGGGTCGGACATGTATGTCTGATCTGGACTATATTATGGAAAACGGTTTGTCGTGCAAAGCACTATATATATACTCACATGATCGAATAATATGAACTGAACGTGGCTATATTTTTTCACCACATCGACGCCGGCAATCTACGTCAACCAAATACGCCGGCGCCGGTTGCTTTAACATTGCAAATTGCATTACCCTTTCCACAGGCCGGATAGGGATATGGCCGGCCTCCTGGCAGGGAAAAGCTTGCATTGGGGTAGTGATCGCCGGCCTCATAGTCGCTTTGGGCTTTCTGATAAACGGGTACGTGATCCTCACGACTCCTCCTCCCTACGTCACGGTCAGCCTCCTCGGCGCACGGGGGCTCGACGTCGACGAACAGAGCAGGGAAACCCCGGTGGAGTTCGACGTCGCCATCGGCCTCCTTCACCTCCGGAGCTCCCTCGCGGTGGCGCACGACTACGGGCAGATCGCGATCTCCTACGCCGGCGTCAAGCTGGCCGAGGGGCCGGTGCCCAAATTCTACGTCGCCGGCGGGCACAAGAAGTGGGTGGAGGCGACGAGAGCCGTGGCGTCAGCCGACGAGGACCATAGGCGCCGCCGTCGCAGATGTTCCGCGACCACGTGTGGGTGGACCAGCAGATGCACGGCGCGGCGGAGTTCGACATCGTCCTGAGCCTGTACAACGTGAACATCAGTACATCACCACCGGCCAGACTTTCTACAACTACCACAGCTGCAAGGCCGGCTTGGCGCTCGACGGGAAGGCCAAACCAAGCAAGTGCGGGCTGTCAACGTATTTTGTTCGTTAGTAACCTTTGCATATCAAGCAAGCAACTACATGCCGATTAGTTTTGCTTACTATTTGAGAGAATATTGATGTTTTGACACTGAAAAGAAGTGGTGTATTCATATGTTTCCATCCAGCATCCAAGACATATTGTCCCCTTTATTATTTCTCCACTTGTATGTAAAATATCTCTTGACTCCTAATAACTTCCTTCGGACTTGTTTGTATACACATATTAATCCCCTCAAATCCATATGTATCGATAGCGATTGAGTTTATCCAAACGAGGTCTTAATGCTTTCTTGAAAACAAAAATAGTCCCCACAGTGTTATGCATTATTACTCCACTTATTTACCTGTCTTGTCGAGTTGTTGTAGTATACCCTTTTTTTAATAATCTTATATATATATATATATATCAAGATGATATAAATGTCCTAGTATTTCCGGCCTCTACATAATGCACACAGCAAAAAAAAAGATAAAAAGAAGAAAATAGATATGGCAACATATATCTAGACATAAAAAAACAACACACGACTTAATCTTCTATTGCTTACATCATCATATCAAACACCTCAAAAAGGCTCTCTAAAAAGCAACGTCTTCAACAAGAAAATGGCACGCACACGCACCATCATTACCATGGTCCAACCAATCAAGGCCAGACCATCGGTTTTCTCGTTAGAGATCGATTTTTTGGAGCCCCCAAACAATGACTTCAACAAGATCATTGCTAGATATAACCAATTAAGGTCAGACCTAGAGATTTCTCTCCGGAGCCAAGGATCAATCACTACTCCAGCACCCTATCTACGTATGCCATGTGTCTTACACCTTCATAATGTTAAACTCGCCTTGTTCGCTCACAATTTCATCCATAATGAACCCAGCTAGTTGTTCTTGGAGTGCTAGTATCTCTCCTGCAAGCATCTCCTCAGCACCTAGTTCTTTTTCCTGCATAAATGGCATTAGAATCAAAGTAATGCATTAGCATATGGTTTCAAAATAAATTTCAGAAAGCAAAGGTCATGATTAGATTGGTAGATTAGTACGAACCATTTGTTCTAATGCCGAAAAGTCATCTCCGCTGTATTGGTGGATGCAGTGCATCGCATAGAACCCGCATGTGCAGGTACCCGGCCGCTGTCTTTTAATCCACAATCCTATGACCACAGAACCGAGGCGTCAAACAAGGCTATCACAAGTCTATCCCTGGAGAGACACATCTTGACTAAGTCCAGTGTGGATGGATACAAGCAAGCCACATCCAATGCAGCATGAGCGCACAACCCAAAATGGTGAGATTAGGGAGGCCCATGCTATCAAGCTATAAAGTAGGCCACACACATTAGCTCATTACATTTGCCAACAGAAGACAAATTCCGGCCATCGAGCAGTGGCTGGATGAGTTCCCGAGGCCTTCTTAATGAGTCGAGAACCGTTATGTGGCTATTTAGAAGGGAGATTTCCAAGAAAATAGAAAAATGATTCATGTTATTGTATAGATGCATGTAACTAGGAACACACTTACGAGCAGTTGTACGGTAGAATTATGCGTTCTTTCTCTTTCAGCGTGCAAAAAGCAGTGTATAGATAACGGTGTGTATCAGGGTTATGCAAGGACGATTCATTTACCGCACACGGGTCCAAGAAGGCTACATCTTTGCATATCCCTCTTCGCCTAAAAGTTTGGGCCTCCATCCTACAGAAAGATCAAGTTATGAGAGTTTATGTCGTCAACAAAAGAACGGAAGAGATTTAGTTACGATACTTACAAGCACCAAAGGAAGACGATGCTGACATCGAGGTAGTCTTGTTGGTACAACTGATATAGAAGTAAACCTGTCTCTTATACACATCTAGATGTGTA
>OAMR01000558.1:385317-443606 GCA_900205405.1 Echinochloa crus-galli
AGCGCGCACACCCGTGATGGAAGGCTCCTCCGGAGACCCGTCCCGCCGCCGCCGGCTCGCCGATCTGTACGGCGCCGCCGAGCCGGAGGAAGGCGAGCTCGTCCCCGGCGCCGGGTACCACTCCGACGCCGACACCGAGGAGTACTACAACACCCACCGCGATTGCTCGAGCGACTCGGACGAGACCGTCAGCGACTCCGTCCCGCCGGCGAACTACGGCGGCGCCAGCACCACGTCCCCCGCCGCGAACGGCAACAACGGCTCCGGCCGCGCGTTCTCCGCCGCCGCGGCGCTGCCGCCGGTGCTCGCCTGCCCCTTCTGCGGGAAGGAGTTCCGCAACCACAAGGCCGTGTGCGGGCACATGAAGGTTCACCGGGAGGAGCAGGGGATCGGGAAGGGCAAGAGGATCAAGCGCATCCGCAATGCTCCTGCCGTGGGGACCTGGGGCCGCGCCGGCAAGCGAGGCTGCTCGGGATCGAAGGGCAGGGCTGCCTCTCCGGATGCAGAACCGGACCACCAATCCAATGAATCCATGGCCATCGTGGTTGCAGAACCCGAGATTGTCTTCAATCCGATGCCTTTGGCGTTCGCACCACCCAGTCGGCCGCCCGTGCCCACGGCGACCGCAACGCCCAATCTGTCGTCCGCGCCCACGGCGTCCGCAACGTCTAATCCATCGGTCGCACCCACGGCGTCCGCAGCCTCTCCAATCCCCTCGCCCGCGGCGTCCGCAACAGTGACCAATGATTCCGTCGAGAGCAGCAGCACAGCGCAGCCGACACATAGTGACGCCATGGAGACAGTGGATGCAGGAGCATCGGCAGCCGATCCACCCACCGAAGCCGCCGCCCCCTTACATGCCGCGCCGCCGCCGCCGCCTGCTGCAGGCGAGCAGGCTCCACCCGTCCACGAGCCGCACGTCGCGCCGCAGCCTGGATAGAATGAAATGGGTCCCTGATGTCGACCCCTAGAAATCTGTCCACATAGTCTAGTGCATATATTAATGCACTATCTTTTGCCTTATATAGTGCATCACATAATTCACCGTATATTGTCAACGGGCCTTCACTTGACATCAACGTTACTGAAGATTGAAAACCACCTTGTACTCGTTTTGCGTACGGTTCCGCGAACGAGTATCCCAAAGGTGGCATAAGCTGACGCAGCACTTCTCCCAAACCAAACTCTATGTGTAGGCGGCTAGAATACAGGGTGTCCTATATATACACGAGACATATGTAGAAAGATATAAATACATATGTAACAAAAGGCATGAGTTGCAATAAAAAATCGAAGATATAGTAACTTACGAATTCCGATTCATAAAGAGGCCACATCCTTTTTGGAACTTGTGTGACGTCTGGCTCATTGAGTTGAAGAGACTTCATCTTCAAGAAACTATAGTCTGGAATACAATGGTTCGTATGAATTTCCAACTGTTCTAATGCCTTCCTCACAGCATCGAGTGCAGCAACATCTTCCTGCATGTATGCTGCAGATTGGACGTGAAAAATAACCGTATCACCAGGATTCGGGTCGCGCAAGGCACTCTCTTGGACTGCAATAGAAACTACATACATCCCATTATACAAACCGTTGTTATGTCTCACCACTAAAGGACGGGTGCCACTGATGTGATATATTACTTCGTTGAACCATTGCATTACATTAATAGCCTGGTTTACATATAAATTAAAAATATATCAACATTATGACATAATAATCAATATATGATTGTAGTCATACAAGTATTAAATACATGATATGGTACCTGAGAAAAGCGGTTGTTAGGCTCGACAGGAACGAAGTTGATGAGGCCGTACTCGTCTAATACCGGCCCAAGAGGATGTGCTGGCGGTGGCGGGGGAAGGTCCGGCAGAACATGGTGCGGGTCATGTCCACCACGTCTAGCTGTTTGGCGTTGTCTCGGCATGATTTTCCTAATAAGGATAGCCGGACAAAGGAACAGTATCCACTTGGACCGAATTGCCTAGAGACTGGTATCTCTCTCTCTCCGAATTCCTCTAGTGTCGTCTTGGGTCCACAGAGCTACCGGTCTTTAGGCAATTCGTTCCAAGTGGATACTAAACTGTGTTGCAATACCATTTACTTAAAACTATCAGAAGAAATCATATATATCATTTACGAAAAAAAACAACACATAGAAACTATGGACAATACCAGAGTGACGACCAGAGCGAGAGCGACGAGAGCGAGAGAACGAGAGCGAGAGCGACCAGAGCGAGAGCGACCAGAGCGCGTGGGACTGCGAGAGAGTCGTCGGGAGAGGCCTGCAATTTATGGGCGAGCGGGAGGCAGCTGTGGGCCCACGGGGGCCCACTTTAATTACTCTTTTTTGTCATTTGTGCCAATCACAAACGGTTCTTAACAAGGACCGTTTGTGATAGATCACATCACAAACGGTTCTTAAAGAGAACCGTTTGTGATGCTGACCATCACAAACGGTCCTTGTTAAGAACCGTTTGTGATGTTCACAGCAATAAACATCTTCCTGCATGTATGCTGCAGATTGGACGTGAAAAATAACCGTATCACCAGGATTCGGGTCGCGCAAGGCACTCTCTTGGACTGCAATAGAAACTACATACATCCCATTGTACAAGCCGCTGTTATGTCTCACCACTAAAGGACGGGTGCCACTGATGTGATATATTACTTCGTTGAACCATTGCATTACATTAATAGCCTGGTTTACATATAAATTAAAAATATATCAACATTATGACATAATAATCAATATATGATTGTAGTCATACAAGTATTAAATACATGATATGGTACCTGAGAAAAGCGGTTGTTAGGCTCGACAGGAACGAAGTTGATGAGGCCGTACTCGTCTAATACCGGCCCAGGAGGATGTGCTGGCGGTGGCAGGGGAAGGTCCGGCAGAACATGGTGCGGGTCATGTCCACCACGTCTAGCTGTTTGGCGTTGTCTCGGCATGATTTTCCTAATAAGGATAGCCGGACAAAGGAACAGTATCCACTTGGACCGAATTGCCTAGAGACTGGTATCTCTCTCTCTCTCTCCGAATTCCTCTAGTGTCGTCTTGGGTCCACAGAGCTACCGGTCTTTAGGCAATTCGTTCCAAGTGGATACTAAACTGTGTTGCAATACCATTTACTTAAAACTATCAGAAGAAATCATATATATCATTTACGAAAAAAAACAACACATAGAAACTATGGACAATACCAGAGTGACGACCAGAGCGAGAGCGACGAGAGCGAGAGAACGAGAGCGAGAGCGACCAGAGCGAGAGCGACCAGAGCGCGTGGGACTGCGAGAGAGTCGTCGGGAGAGGCCTGCAATTTATGGGCGAGCGGGAGGCAGCTGTGGGCCCACGGGGGCCCACTTTAATTACTCTTTTTTGTCATTTGTGCCAATCACAAACGGTTCTTAACAAGGACCGTTTGTGATAGATCACATCACAAACGGTTCTTAAAGAGAACCGTTTGTGATGCTGACCATCACAAAAGACCCCCTTGGGAAGTCTGACCCACTGGCACCGGAATAGAGGGATCTTCAATCGTGGCCCGTAATCTAGCTCCCATATCTCTTCAACGAAACCATAGTATGACTGAATCCGTTGATTGCTGTTGTAAGCATCAATACGAATGCCGCTATTTTGGTTGACACTCTTTTCATCTTGCTTTCTCGTGTAGAATGTGTATGCATTTATGTCATATCCTTGGAACGTGGTCACTGTACTTGATGGTCCGATGACCAACAAATCGAGCTCACTACTCCCGGTTTCAGCGCCACACAATTTTAATCTCAACTAGTCAAAGGTTTCTCTATGTCTTTTCTGGACCCAAGATCCTGACTGTCCACTGTTCTGGTCATGTAGTTCTTTCACGTGCATAAAGATATATGGGGCAACTACGGACGCTTGTTGTAGAACAGTGTAATGTGCTTGCCTGAAAGCATCAATGTCTTTGACAAGTACCCGCCGTCGGCCGATCGTTCCTCTCCCACCTAGCCTTCCCTCACGACGTGATACAGGGACACCAACAGGTTGTAGACCCAAATAGTACGTGCAAAACTCAACCGCCTCCTCTGTCTCCCATCCAGCAGCCATGCAACCCTCTGGTCTGAATCTGTTTCTAACGTACTTCCGAAGAACACTCATTAACCTCTCGAAAGGAAACATCTGATGCAGAAACATTGGTCCAAGGGATTTTATCTGAGCGACCAAGTGAGTAAGCAGATGCACCAACATATCAAAAAATGTTGGTGGGAAATGCATCTCGAGCCTATTTATAGCATGGATCAGGTCTTCTTGAAGCTTGTCTAGCGTGGTCGGATCTATGACCTTATGCGAGATTGCATTGAAGAAAGAGCACAAAAATCCATAAATCCATGTTGACTTGGCGGCATCATTAATTCAAGTGTTTAAAGGATGTCGATACAACAAGAACAACAAGTAACCACCCGATCGATGCGATTGAGCTTCCTGATGAGATGGTTACTGTTGTTCCTGTAGTATCGATATCCTTGGTGAAACTCAAATTGATTTAACATTCTAAAAACTTGGTGACATAGTTTATTCATGATAGGGTGTCCCAGAGATGGGTGAACGTGCTGGTGCCATGCCAAGTCGGTTCGGAAGGGTTGAGATGTGTATAAGAGACAGGTGTGGCCTCTTGGAACGTTTTCCGCAATTTCTCAACCATATTTGGTTGTGTGGCTTCATTCTCACCACGTGTGGCCTCTTGGAACGTTTTCCGCAATTTCTCAACCATATTTGGTTGTGTGGCTTCATTCTCACCACGTGTGGCCTCTTGGAACGTTTTCCGCAATTTCTCAACCATATTTGGTTGTGTGGCTTCATTCTCACCACGTGTGGCCTCTTGGAACGTTTTCCGCAATTTCTCAACCATATTTGGTTGTGTGGCTTCATTCTCACCACGTGTGGCCTCTTGGAACGTTTTCCGCAATTTCTCAACCATATTTGGTTGTGTGGCTTCATTCTCACCTTCCTCCCCATGCTTGTTCCAAACCCTGTAGTTTGCCATGAAACCCCTACACAACAAGTGCCGTCGGATCTGCTCGATGTTTCGAAACTGCTTCTGGTTTTTGCAATCAATGCACGGACAATATTGATATCCATCGCTTGTTTGGTACGACCTCGCAACATTCACAAAGGAGTCAACCCCGTTGACAAATGAGTCATTTGAACTGGCAACGTACATCCAACCTCGTTCATCCATCTATTACAAACAAAATGGGTTTGTCCTTAAACCAATATTCCAATAAAAATAATAATGCCAAATTATTTGCAAATCAGTTGCACCGCTAGATACAAACCTTTGAGTCAAGTGAGTGGATCAAATTTAGCCGAGGACCAAATTGAACGAAGTGAAGCCGAGGACAAAATTGATGAAGAAATTGATGACCAACGGCCTAGAGGCAAAAAAATCGAGTTTTCATCACATTCTTCTAAATTTTGCATCTATTCAAGCTTCAAGAAATTAAGCAAAGCAAGTTAGATACTAACCTTGTTGGAATGGAGTGAGAGCTAACCATTTCGATAATCCATGAATAAATTGATGAAAAACGGCCTAGAGGAAAAGAGATCTTTCATCACATTTGTCTCAATTTTGCAACCGTTCATGCTCGTAGAAAGTAAGCAAAGCAAGTTAGATATTAACCTTGTTGGAATGGAGTGAGAGCTACACATTTCGATAATCCATGAATAAATTGATGAAAAACGGCCTAGAGGAAAAGAGATCTTTCATCACATTTGTCTCAATTTTGCAACCGTTCATGCTCGTAGAAAGTAAGCAAAGCAAGTTAGATATTAACCTTGTTGGAATGGAGTGAGAGCTACACATTTCGATAATCCATGAATAAATTGATGAAAAATTGCCTAGAGGAAAAAAAGAGATCTTTCATCATATTTGTCTCAATTTTGCAACCGTTCATGCTCGTAGAAAGTAAGCAAAGCAAGTTAGATATTAACCTTGTTGGAATGGAGTGAGAGCTACACATTTCGATAATCCATGAATAAATTGATGAAAAACGGCCTAGAGGAAAAGAGATCTTTCATCACATTTGTCTCAATTTTGCAACCATTCAAGCTTCTAGAAAGTAAGCAAAGCAAGCTAGATACTAACCTTGTTGCAATGGAATGAGAGCTAGACATTTCGATAATCTATGAATAAATTGATGAAAAATTGCCTAGAGGAAAAAAAGAGATCTTTCATCATATTTGTCTCAATTTTGCAACCGTTCAAGCTCGTAGAAAGTAAGCAAAGCAAGTTAGATACTAACCTTGTAGGAATGGAGTGAGAGCTAACCATTTCGATAATCTATGAATAAATTGATGAAAATTGGCCTAAAGGAAAAAAGAAGATCTTTCATCACATTTGTCTCAATTTTACAACCATTCAAGCTTCTAGAAAGTAAGTAAATCAAGCTAGATACTAATCTTGTTGGATTGGAATGAGAGCTACACATTTTGATATTACATGAATAAATTGATGAAAAATGGCCTAGAGGAAAAAAAAGAGACACTTCAACACATTTGTCTCAATTTTGCAACAATTCAAGGTAAAGAATCATGGAAGAATGCCTATCATGTGTCCTCAAGCTAGTTACTAATGATCCACCTACTAAATTCGAGTTGATCCATTGAATTTCATGAGAAATGAGCTCTAGAGAGTTTATAATTTTTAATTCCGAAAAAAGGTAAGAGTAAATAACTTGACCTAAAATAACTAGAGAGAGCATCTAAGCTACAAATTGGAAGAGTTGAGTGTTACCAACCTCAAAAAAAGTTGATGGAGAGTTTTCTTAAAAAAACGTGACCTTTCTTGAGCAATTCGTTGAGAAATGGCCGCAACAATGGTGGAAGAAATGGTGGGCGTCGGGTTGGAGAAGAAGAGTGGGAAGGGGAAGTGGGGGTTTTGTACTGTACGAGACATCACAAACGGTTCTAAATACGAACCGTTTGTGATGCTCATCATCACAAACGGTTTGAATTCAAACCGTTTGTGATGATTGTCCATCACAAACGGTTCTAAATACGAACCGTTTGTGATGGACCTCATCACAAACGGTTCCAAGGCTGGCTGGACAGGTAGCCGTTGGAACCGTTTTTGACGAGGGCATCACAAACGGTTTCCTAGAACCGTTTGTGATAGACCGTTTGTGATGTTGAGTTCTGTAGTAGTGAATACCCAAAACGTGGTTCCACGGTGTTGTCTCCTCCTTCTTTCTAAGCTAATACTACCATATTACCCAGCCTTAGCAAACTACGATCAACCACCATACTACCATATTACCCAGCCTTAGTCAACTACGATCGGCCGCAATCTCTCATCATCCCATAAAAACTATACTACGAAGTGACCAATAGAAACACGCACAAAGTCCGTAGAATCCGCTTCGAAGCACGCAATGTCGTAGATCGGCGCCTAGGTGACTCTGATCTCTGGATCGAATGGAAAGTACTTTACTATTTATGAACAAAATATCATGGGCAATAATTTATCAATATCCAATATCCCCACCAAATCCAAAAATAAGATCTAGTCGATGTAGTGACCAACTACCGACGAGATCCTTCCTGCACAGCCTGCTTGGCTGCTACCGCCACCGCTGGAATCCACACAGTGTCATGAGCCATTGACCGAGATCGGCCGTCTTCACTCGGACGGTGTCGTCGACGGTGAGCATGCTGTCACAAGGGTTAGCCCAGTCATCCCGCCGCCGTCCTCCTTGCGGTTGCCGGGCTTCCGACTCATCACTCGGATGGCGGCGAGGAAGGAAGTAGTGAGAAGAGAAACGATCGGCGGCGTGGCGACGAAAGCCGCCCGTGTCGCCGTAGGTGGCGACGCGGGGGCGATCCGATTTTTCCGCGGGTGTTAAAAGTAACGTAGGCAGTCACTTGGGCATTTCTTTGAAAGAACGAATTAATTAAGCTCGACATGCACCTCCATCTAGCTAGCTAGCGCACTTGGGCATTTTAGGACGAGTCGAACATAGTAGTATGTACGTACTCGGCTAACCCTTGGGCGGTACCTTTTCCGGAAAACTAAAAAAACATCTCAACGCCAATCCACGCTGCAGAAACCTCTCACGCAACTACGTTTTTGCATAATCATGACATCAGAAGCTGAAAAACAATTTGCAGCTTATATGATGGGATAATTGCACAGAATGGTAATTTAAATAAATAAACTAATAATAAAAGGAACAAACTTTGATCAAAAAAATAATAAAAGGCACAAACAAGAAACCTAAATAGCCCTAAATAGAGCATTTATTTTTTGAAAAGATTTTGATACCAGTTTTTTATTCGAAAAATAAATTATTTATGGAATTATAAGATTATAAGCATGTTTTTATTACTTTTCATGAAATGCACATATATGCAAAACCGTCTTTTAATAAATCAACTAAAGAGCTAAATTTAGCTCTTGTTTTCATACTTGAATAGTCAATAATATCTTTTTTTTTTAGTTTGATGATCAAAATTGGACTAGGTGACAATATGATGGTCAGAACTGAACTTCTTTCTTACAAAGAAGTACGACGCCTGAGCCTCATCCTAGAGATACTCCTCTTTTCATTACTTATTGGCTACTCGGCAGTATCAAACAATCACAGGAACAAGTTAGTTTTTATCGTTTCTGGTTCTCTCTCGGTCTCCTGCACATATGTATGCTCCGCTCACGACTCGGCTCACACACAGACTCCAAAGCCTAAACTTGTGCACCACGACTTGATGACGGGCCAAACGCCATGGTTTGGCAACACCCAGAACTTGCATTCCTATGCATACCAAATCTGAAAACCTACCGAACAAAACAAATCTCCTCGACGATGCCCCTATACAAACTAACCAAAAGTGGAGTATCCATATGCCACACTTCCAGGTGCGCGTCTTCAACTCTCCATATCCACAGCTGCACGCACTGATCCGATCACGTACGCGCCGCTTTCTGGATCGTATCCGGGATTCCTGGGCGCCACCTGGCAGGCCGGCCGGTGCGAAACGGGCGGAGCAGGACTCGGCGAGAGACGGTGACGCGGCGCGCTGTGTCCTGTTCGATTCCGCAACGGTATCGACTAGTACGGCAGTTGCGCGAGACGCGGGTCCTCCTCCTCTCGTATCGTGTCGTATCTCTCTCGGACTCTCCGAAGCTTCCGATCCCGATCGAGGAGCGCAGGTGACGGCGGGCAGCCGGGCACAATAAAAAGGAACCCGATCTGGCAGGGGGCAAGTGAAGCCATCTCATCCCCAACTCTGGAGCCCAGCAGCGAGCGGGTGGCTGCAGGTGTTCTTCTGGTCGTCGTGGGGGCTCGGGAGTGCGGCGGCGCGGAGCAGCCCTAGCTATTTCACACCGATCGAGCGAGCAGCTAGCGCGCACACCCGTGATGGAAGGCTCCTCCGGAAACCCGTCCCGCCGCCGCCGGCTCGCCGATCTGTACGGCGCCGCCGAGCCGGAGGAAGGCGAGCTCGTCCCCGGCGCCGGGTACCACTCCGACGCCGACACCGAGGAGTACTACAACACCCACCGCGATTGCTCGAGCGACTCGGACGAGACCGTCAGCGACTCCGTCCAGCCGGCGAACTACGGCGACGCCAGCGCCACGTCCTCCGCCGCGGGGAACAACTACGGCAGCGCCAGCACGTCCTCCGCCGCGGCGTACCACAACGGCGGCGGCGGCCTCGCGTCCTCCGCCCCCGCGGCGCCGCTGCTCTCCTGCCCCTTCTGCGGGAAGGAGTTCCGCAACCACAAGGCCGTGTGCGGGCACATGAAGGTTCACCGGGAGGAGCAGGGAATCGGGAAGGGCAAGAGGATCAAGCGCATAAGCAATGTTCCTGTCGTGGGGGCCTGGGGCCGCGCCGGCAAGCGAGGCTGCTCGGGATCGAAGGGCAGGGCTGCCTCTCCGGATGCAGAACCGGACCAATCCGATGAATCCATGGCCATCGTGGTTGCAGAAGCCGAGATTGTCTTCAATCCGATGCCTTTGGCGTTCGCACCACCCAGTCTGCCGGCCGTGCCCACGGCGTCCGCAACGCCCAATCCATCGATCGCACCCACGGCGTCCGCAACTCCAATCACCTCGCCCGCGGCGTCAGCAACAGTGGCCAATGATTCCGTCGAGAGCAGCAGCGCGCAGCCGACACACAATGACGCCATGGAGACAGTGGATGCAGGAGCATCGGCAGCCAATCCACCCACCGAAGCCGCCGCCCCCCTACATGCCGCACCACCGCCGCCTGCTGCAGGCGAGCAGGCTCCACCCCTCGACGAGCAGGACGTCGCGCCGCAGCCTGGAGGAGGCCGGCAAGATCCGAACGGGTACACATGCAAGAAGTGCAACATGTGGTTCCGGACGCACCAGGGGCTCGGCGGCCACATGGTCGGCCACAAGAACCGAGACATCGCCGCCGCGCTCCAGCAGGACGGCGCCGTCCCGAGCCACCGCAGCGCCAAGCCGGCGAAGGCGCACGTGTGCAGGGTCTGCGGCGCCGAGTTCTCGGGGGGCCTGCAGCTCGGCGGCCACATGAGGAAACACTGGACTGGCGCGCCGTTCAACAAGAAGCCGCGCCGCCTCCCACCACCAGGCGCGGCCAGTGCGGGCGCGGCAGACCTCACGCTCGCGCTGTCGGTCAAAGCGGACGAGGCATCGCCGGCACCTGCGCCGGCCGTGGCGACCAGAGTGCTTCTCTTTGGCATTGACATCGGGGCGGGGGTGAAGACGCCAGCGGCGCAAGAAGGCACGTCTGCGACAGAGGCACCGGCGTCCACCGGTGGGGAGCAGTAGTAGGCAACAATCGACTCTCAAGTCTCAGGTGCAATTGAAGTTTGGGTTTGTTAGGATCGTTAGGAGCAGGAGAAGAACAATTTTCAGGGGTAGTGTTGGCAGCCTAACAAAAGTGTAGTGTATACAGATAGTGCAACTAGAGGATACGTGTTCCCTTTTCTAGCACAAAATACTTTACACCTTACTTCATGGAGAGCAGTTATTAAGTTCTGCAGACGAAATCGAGAATATAAATGCAATGGTTGTTTTTGCAATATTTTTCTTTCTTTTAAGATCGCTATATCGTTCCTTATCGTTTTTACACTAGGAATAAGACAGCATGTAATATGTACATTGACCCTCTTGTCACTTTTGGAGTTGTGTGGTCTTTTTCTGTATAATATAATTGACACGTAGAGCTTTTGCTTGTTGGAAAAAAATGATAAGACTAAATACAAAGCCGTGGACAAGCACATGCACAGAGAGCTGGAGAACGTCTTGAACATGAAACATCACCAACGGCGTAACAAATATACGGTATACCTATACTACCCCAAATGCACCGGCGTAACATCTAAATACGGTATACCTATACTACCGCAAATGCAACTATGTATTTTCCACGTGATAGCACAGGTAGTTTCTAAATACAGTTTACTTAAGATGTACTTGCTATAGATTAGAAGTGTATTTTGCCAACTCGTCTAGCCTAATACTCCCTCCAATCCAAAATGTAGGTCGTTTCACTTTTTTCACCACAAGTTTGACCCGCTCGTCTTATCCAAAATTTTGTGAAAATTATCATATTTTTTGTGGTGGCTTGCTTTATTGATATAAAATCTTCAAAAATGTCTTAAATTTGACTATATTTTCATAAATTTTTTGAATAAGATGAGCGGTCAAACTTATAGTAAAAAAAATCAAACGACCTATATTTTGGAACGAAGGAAGTAATAAAATCACCCTTCAATGGGAATGTATGCATTTTATTCTATAACGTTTCTAGATGTTCCAAGTTGAATTTAGCTGAAAAATATTTTGCTCACGGGGAATTGGTGCCCACACTTCCTTTAACCCCGTACCAACCCTAGCAAGACAGACAAAGAATGGAAAAAAGGACCAATTTACTCATTTTCATTAGTCATGGAAAAAAGGCCAAAGTTTGAATAACCCTCTAAACTATTTTCTGATTTAATTTACTTCCACATCTGCCAACTAAAATTTTAAGTTCAAAATTTGCATGGTGATAGAAGACATGATAAAAATATGTTTAAAAATAAATTATGATTTATTTATTATTTTGATAGGTTAGGGCATCTACTAATGAAATAATCATTGGGATATATAATTGTACAAAAAATATTGATGAAAATTCTAATAATGTTTTGGTCATACATCTCCAGTCCGTTCAATCCGACGGTTATACTTCAACTTCATGGATCCACCCCACAAAACTCAGCATTCCTCCTCAAATTAACATCGAAACCGGAGCTTCTTTTTCGCTTCATAATAAACTTTGTAACATTGTTTCATGTCGGCTCTACTTTGTATGTGGTCATGATCTGATTTTCCTTTAATTAACCACGAAATTATAAGGTTTTTAGTGTAGTTTTCTCACAAATAGGTCAACTCTTCAAAGTGAACCGCTGTACCATACTAAAAAAAAGGGGGATTTCCCAAATCTGAACTCACAAATGGATGGTAAGTCTGAACTCCTACCGAACAAAACAAATTGCATCAATGCTGTACCATACTAAAAAAGGGGGGGATTTCCCAAATAACTAGCAGAACATGAAGGCAACAGACTCCATGGCTTCTTTCTCCAAATTAATGAGCTCTGCTCATGAATTCTGAACTCGGCTACTGTGGCTCGTGCAGTGTAGCTAGGCTTGCCGTACGTGGAGCTTGCAGGCTTGCAGCTCCATCTTCAGGTGACGCACGCAGCTTTTTCCCGAATCGGATCCTGAGCGCCAGCTGTCCCGTGTTCAAGCACGGCGAACACGAAATCCAGCATCTCCGAATTAATTTGAGCGGAGTCGTGCCAGATAGAGACGACACAGTTAAACTGCAGCTCGATTGCCCGGTGTGAAACGCGCTGGAGTCGGACTGGGTGACGCGGCTGCCCTACAATTCCGCAACGGAATCGACCGCGGCGATTATTGCCCGCGCCGTCCTCGTATCGATCTCGGTCTCGGAGCCCGACGCCTCCGCAGATGACGGCGCGCGATAAAAGGGGACCTCTGGCCCGGGAAGTGAAACCAACTCTTCCCAACTCTCTGGACTCGAGCAGCAGCAGCTGTGTGCCCTCGTCGTCGTAGGGATTCGGGATCGGGAGTGCGCCACCAACTCACACCCCAGACCAGCGCGCGGAGCCCTAGCAGCAAGCACACCCGTGATGGCAGGCTCCTCCGAGGACCGGTGGCGGCGCCCCAGCCACGGTGATCAGCGTGACGACGAGCCGGAGGAAGGCGAGCTCGTCCCCGGGTACCACTCCGACGTGGACACCGAGGAGTACTACAACCGCCACTGCTCCTTGAGCGACGACTCGGACGAGACCATCAGCGACAGCAACGCCGCCTGCTCCGTCGTCCCGGCGTGCGACGCCACAAGCTCGCTTCCCGTCGCGGCGAACTCTCCCAACAACGGCGGCGAAGCCAGATCGTCCTCGGTCGCCGCGCCGGCGGTGCTCCCGTGCCCCGTCTGCGGGAAGGTGTTCCGCAGCCAGAAGGCCGTGTGCGGGCACATGAAGGTCCACGCGCATGGGTTGATCGGGCGCCAGCAGGAGCAGGGGAGCGGGAAGGGCAAGGCCGGGATCAAGCGCGATGTGGCGGCGGCGGCTTTCGTGGGTGCCTGGGGCGGCACCGGCAAGCGAGGCTGCCCTGGGTTGGGGGGCACAGCTGCCTCTCCGAATGCCGAACCGGAGCAATCCACCATGGCCATCGTGGTTGCAGAACCCAACATTGTCTTGCAGCCGATGCCTTTGGCGTTCGCGCCGCCCAATCTATCGACCGTACCCATGTCGCCAGCAACGCCCATTCACTTGTCGACGCCCATGGCGTCCGCAGCGCCCGATCTGTCGTCCGTGGCCGTCGCAACGATCAATGTTTCCGGCCAGAGCACCAGCGCGCAGCCAATGCCCGACGACGCCATGGACACAGTGGTGGCCGGTCCGGCCCATGACGCCGTTGTCCACCCACAGGCTGCGCCGCCGCCACTTGCCCGACGAGGGCGGCAAAACCCGAACGGGTACCCTTGCGACCAGTGCGACCTGCGGTTCTCGACGCACCAGGCGCTCGGCGGCCACAAGGCCGGCCACAAGAGCAGGGAGGTCGCGGCGGCGGCGGCGGCGGCCGCGGGAGCGCTCGAGGACGGCGGCGCCGCTCCATGCGGCCGCAACGCCAGGCCGCCGGAGAAGGCGCACGTGTGCAAGGTCTGCGGCGCAGTGTTCCCCGCGGGGGTACAGCTCGGCGGCCGCATGAGGAAGCACTACACCGGCCCGCCGATCGTGCCCAACAAGAAGCCGCGCCTCAGCTTCCAGCAGCCCATTCTACCGCCACCGGTCCTCACACTTGCGCCGCTGGTCAACGCGGACGGGGCATCGCCGGCACCGGCCGTGGAGGCGGCGGCGCCGCAACCCGGTCCGGCGCCAGAGGTGGAGATGAGAACCCCGGAGCCAGCATCGAGGCCGGCCGTGCCGAGTAGAGTGCTTCTCTTTGGCATTGACATCGGGGTGGGGGCGCAGCAGAAGCCAGCGGCGCAAGAAGGCCCGTCTGATGCGACAGAAGGTTCGGCGTCGTCCGGCGGTGGGGAGCAGTAAGACTGCAATGAGAAATTTCTCGTGGAAGTTTCACCTTGTTAAGATGATAGCAAGTAATAGGAGAACAACTAATCTTTGTGGCCTATATATGGTTTGACCACCTATTGCAAAGTGTAATGCATACTCCATACATATACGTGTCGGAAATACACAACACTGTTTCCATTTCTGTTAAGAATAATTCAGTTTTTCCTTTTATTTGAGCACATGCACAGCCTTATTTTATAATGTGAGCACGGAACATACTTTTTTTTATCAGTATAAGCAGAAATTGTTCTCTGACTAGTGACTACGTATAGAACGTGCAGCTTCTAAATAGCGGAATTGAGTACAAAAAACTAGCGTGAATCGTACGCCTATCATCTGTAGAAACCCTAGCCGGCCTGGGGTTAACAACAATTCATGGTAACGAACTAACGATACTGACTATCTCTACCAATGCAAGTTAAACGTCTGAACGACTTCATGCATCTTCAGTTAGTTGTAATTGTAACTAGACAGACTAAAATACATTACGATCTCTATCTTCAACAATCTCGACCCTTGCATGGAAAGGCACTAACCCTTCGTCAACATCTTGACCTCTGAAATGTATTTGGTCGTGGCAGTATTACCCGGTCTACAAACAGCGTAATATTGATCTGTAGAGAAGTTCATCTGTACAATAATTCTCGCTCTTGTAATCTCATGTTGCCTTTCCCATGCATGTTCCAATTGAGCCCCAAGAATAATATGTATGAAATGTAAAAAAAAACATTGGATTTTGGCAGGAATGATCTTGACCTTATGGATATTGTACGAATCTTGGACTTCAAAACTGAATGTTTCACATTGAATTGGTACCATATTTCTCTTATAAACATCGCCTATGAAAATAAACCTTATATCGAATAGAACTGTTCCAAAAATGGGCTAGTACTTGAAAAGTTTCATCCGTCTAAAATTCTTTGAAATGAAACCCAATAATTTATCACTCTCTTCTATTAGATTGAGTTTGTTTTTTCTTTTCTTTTTAGTGTCTCGTTCTAGAATTAATGTACAAGAATTATATTGGTGATAGATTATTGCAGTCTGTAATCCTAAGTATGTACTTATGAATCTTCATAGCTAAAAACACGAATTTGGTGGAAAGGATCATAGATCTCTAGGGAAGGAAAGAAAAACTACAGAAATCTTCTTTAACCTTTTTATCAAATCTGACAATATCAGACTAGAAATTTCTAGCACCTCTCTCAATCTCGCAACACGTCGCCTAAATGCCCGACGGCTGAGAGAAACTGGCGGATCTGGAGCTCTTCATCTACACTCACTGACTGGGGCCTAGCACACTATATCCAATCCACCAGTACTAAACTACTTGACTGCCTGATCGAAGATGCTACCGCGCGTCCGCCAGCCGTAAACTCACATAAAAAACAGGATGTATGACAATCTGAATCGAACAAGCTAAGAAGACAATGTTAACTAATTAATATATCGGCATCCCATGTTTCATTATGCCCAATCGGCTGGAATGCCACATGTCTAGGTAGAACCAAAGAAAACAACACAGCACAACGGCACGCCACTCCAATCTCCAAGTATTAGCTATTACACTCCCCAGTCACAGCATAGGCGGAGCAGCACTCGGAGCACTTTCTTCTTAATTTGCTACGTCGTACTGCGAGTTTCCTTCTTCCCTCCCTCGCTCTGTCGCCCATGCACGCATGCATGCTCATATATATTGCGACGATCGAGCCGGAGCGAGGGGACTCCCACAGTCTACGTCAGACGAGCCGGAGGGAGGGGACGGCTGCCATTCAGCTTAGCAACGACCTTCTTCTTCACATACGTCAGACGCGTCAGCTCCACCACCACGACGCTGACGTTGTCCGGGCTGCCCACCCACAGCGCGAAGTCCGCCAGCAGCCTGGCGGCGTCGTGGGTCGAGCTCCCCACGATGACCGAGGGGCACTTGGCGGCCCCGCGCCCGCTCAAGCAGAACCTCACCAGCTTGCAAGCGAACTCGCTGGACACGGCGTCCCATAGCCCGTCGCTGCCGAGGATGATGAACTCGTCCTCCACAGTGCGGTCCATCACAGTCACCTCTGGCTCCGCTGTCACGCTTGGCTTCAGGAAGTAGTCTCCTGAAATGGCAGACAGAGGAAATCATGTGATCTATACAAACCAGAGCAAAAATCTGTACTAATATCATGTCTAAATGGAGAAATGGCGATGAATTTGAGAATTGAGAATTTCGAATTCACCGAGTTCCAGGCCCACAGGGGGTTTTGCAACTCATCCAGGTGAGGTTTGTTACTTCACTACTGGTGCGGCTTGGCTTATTGGACCTTAAGGTTCCGGGTGCAAAGAGCATGGCATTGCAGAAAATTCAATACAATATGACCAGAGTGATAGCATGATCAGTTATGGTCCAGCTAATATTTAGTGTTTATTTTCTTGCAAAAACTACTGCAATTGTTAGACATCTGAGATTCTAGCTAGAAGTACGAACGATTGTCATCTTCGCTCACATGGACAATGTATATAAAAAAAAGGAGACATCATCGTACCAATTGACCTTGACGTTGCAAGCACCCCCTGGACACGGGCCCCCTGCCAGTAGATGATCTCACCACCAACGGATTCTATCCTTTCCCTTTCATCAGGGCGCTCTGGCTGTACATGTAAAACAAAGTTTCGATCATTAGCATTACCTCTGACAAACAATTCGTGTTAGACAAAGCAGAAACTGTAAGAACAACTACAGCAGTAGGAAAGGAAATCTCAAAGTGAACCACAATGGACTAATTCAACAGTGCACAGCATCAACAAACAAAATACACATCACTTAAACTAACTTGAAAACCTGGACAAAGACAAATAGCAAGACATTACACAACTTACAGCACAACGTATTACATTTCAAATTTCATCCAAATATAAAAGTTCTTATCGCTATCATGGAGCTTAAAGCAGAAAAACATAGTCACTTTCACATTTCAGACTTTTAGGGGTTACTGTTTCTTGTATTCTGCAGAGTACAGACAGCCTGCACAACTTTCAGTTCAAAAATGATCGATACAATAAGCAGTGCTGTGTTTAGCCTGAAGATGTTATCACCGAAAGAATATATTGCAAGAAGTTGAGGTGGGCATGACAACATGCACAAACAAGGTCAAGAAATGTAAGATGGCATGTTTGAATGGTTGCATTAAGTGGTGAATAAGCATAATATAAGACATTATGACAGATTCAATGAATCGCCTAGAAGATGTCAAATTAAATTAAATGGTGAAGCATCCTAGCTATATGGCATGTTTGAAGCACAATTAATATAAGTAGTGACTAAGGTCTCAGTATTATACAACGTTTTACCATAAACAACTGAACCAAGGACATGTGCAGTTTAACGAAATAAAACCACCCAGCTTTTACCAAGAGATATGACATATATAAACTAAAGAACTCGAAATAGTAGTAGACTATACCACAGGCAAAGGTAATTCACAGGAAACAGAAAACAGAGCTGCTCCCACTCAATTCGAAGCTTTCAAAGAAACTACAGGAGCAGATGGTATGGTAGTACCGAAGAAATATTTATTTACAGAGTGCTGTAACAGCACATAATTTTACCAAGAGATATGCCATAGACAAACTAAAGAGCTCGAAATAGTACTTAGTAAACCGTATCACAACCAATGGTAATTCAGGAAACTGAAAACAAAGCTGCTCCCGTTCGAAGCTTTCAAAAGGAACTACAAGGCCAGATATCTCACTACGTACTACTAATTAATCACAAGGGCTGGAGTCCATCTCATTGCAGTACGTATTGCACGCAGCTACCATCCTACTGAACTAAATAACACGACCGGATTACTGCAATGGAACCTTTGCGGTTTTCATTCCGCAAAAGAGCCCGTGAGCATAGAGGTTAGACAGAGACAGGCCACGAGGTCACATGATCGAACTAGGGGCTCAAGTCTGAAGCACAGGTGTTTTGGGGCACGCGAGGAATTTGTACCCGGTCCTGTTCTGCTTCCTGAACGCTACTGTACTAGTCAAACCTCAGTCTGATGCTAAAAAAAAGTCAAACCTCAGTTTGATGCTAAAAAAAGTCAAACCTCACTTTATACGAAGTCAAGCTGTGCGTGTCTACTGCAAGTTTCAGCAGCCAGTTAAAAGTAGTAACCAATAATGGCCCACCAAAGGTACAGTACTAACTTTGTTTGCCAATGAGAAGGCAGCAACTCAGCATTGTATGAGCTGGAACCAAACATCGAGCCCGAAACTTGCTAGCGAATCCTGAATCATTTCAGGCATGTTGTGTATACCAAAAGCTAGCAATCTCTTCCCAGTTTAGTGAACTGGAATGACCTGAGCATCCTTCGTGCAGGTGGAGCTAGCTAGCCCCATCACAGATAGCCAGCCAGCATACATGCCGTGCAGCATGCACGCTACCACTACACTGCTTGCCCTTGCCGACCTCAATCCGATCCAACCAAGCACCCTTTACACCAGCCCAATCGGTAACCGCGGCCGGGCACCATGCCTTGGCCCCGATGGGGAACTCCGCTCCGCCTCCGCCCGACGCGTGACTAGGGCCCCGGCCAGGTGTAGACCACCCCGACCGCCGCTTGGCGTTTACCGCAACAAACCATGGCCAGGTGGGAGAGTTTCTCACGCGTCCCCAGTGTGGCAAACTCGCTCCATGGTTCACCTAGCCCTGCACGGCCCCACCCTGCCGAGACAGGCAACGACTCCGCGGCCGCGAGCACGGGGATCGCCCTTGCCGAAAGCGAGAAACGGTGGGGCGGCCGGCGGGTGAGTGATGAAACCTGCGGCGCGGTCGAGGCGAGCGCCCCCGTTTCGACACGCCCGCACGGCAAAAGCCTCCTGGCTTTGCGGCCTGCGCGCGCCACATGTGATCCCCCGGCCCCCCAAAAAAAAACGATCTCTGGACACGGCAGGGAATGGCGTCATGACGGCGACGTCGACGCCTGCGTCAGAGGCGTTGCGCGGCGATTCTGAACTACAAGTGATCCAGGGTGGGCACTTGGCAAGCCATCTCGCCGCCGGCGCCTAGCTAGCTACCTGATGGTGTAACAAGTTTTGGGGGCTAGCGCGTGAACTGGACACTT
The DNA here is from genome assembly GCA_900205405.1 of Echinochloa crus-galli. Classification (NCBI taxonomy): domain Eukaryota; kingdom Viridiplantae; phylum Streptophyta; class Magnoliopsida; order Poales; family Poaceae; genus Echinochloa; species Echinochloa crus-galli. The sequence goes on from OAMR01000558.1 coordinate 405,040, forward strand.
GCTGTAATAAGTTTTACCTTGTGGTCTGTGGAGAGCGGCACGGCCGCGCCGCCGCGGCAGAGCACGGCGCGGGAGTCGCCGCAGTTGGCGACCACGATGCGGCGGGGGCCGACCACGGCCACCACGGCGGTGGAGCCCTCCGTGTGCTCCGAGTTGGGGTCCTCCTCCCTCTCCGCGACCTGCACGAGCCCGACCTCGCCGTCCACGCGGGCGAAGGCGGCCGCCATGGCCTCCCTCCACCGCGCGGCTTCCTCCTCCTCCCCGCCGCCGCCGCCGCCCTTCCCGAGGTGCAGGCGCGCCATCTCCTCCGCGAGCGCCACGTGCAGGCGCTCCCGGCACGTCGCCGACACCCGGGACCCGCCGTGGCCGTCGTACACCGCGAAGAACTCCAGCTGATCCCCCTCCCCGCCGCCGTTGTTGTTCCCATCTCCACCACCCTCCCCCGCCGGCGCGGGCACCAGCAGCGGCGCCACCACGGCCACCGCGTCCTCCTGCACCGGGCGCCGGTTCTTCCGCGACTCCACGCCGTGCGAGTAGATCTTGGGCGCCCACTCCCACCGCCCCTTGGGCGAGCCCGACGAGGCGGGGATGTCGGGCTCCAGGCGCGCCGGCTTGCCCCAAATGCTCTCCACGCCATCGGCCAGCACGCGGTCCATCTCGCGCATCTCCCACTTCCACTTCTTAACAAAGTCACCAAAGCCCGCCGACATTTCCTTCCTCCACAGCTCGGTCGCGGCCGCGGGCTGCGCGCCAGGAGCTGGCCCTGATATCAGCTTATAGAGCACGTTGATCGGAGGCCCAGGCACGAGCACGGGCCCGCCAGGAGCTTGAGAGCCAGCGCTCGCCTCACTGTCACTACCGCTCATCTCCTACTCACTACTCACTACTCTTCTACACCAGGCTACCAGAGACAAGAAACGCAAGGCAAGTGAGGAAGCGGGGGTGGGGTCTGGCCGGCTTTTATAGCCCCGGACGGGGACGGGAGGCCGTCGGATCGGCGCTAGATGTCCCGGATGCGCGACAGGGAGGGGCGGCGGTGCCGGATGGGTATTCTGACGTGGATCTCGCAGGCCTGGATGGGGGTGGACGGCGCCGATCAGCCGGCCGCCGTCGCGTGGCGCTCGCGATGGGCCGGCTTCCGGTCTCGCGGCTCGACGAAGCCACTGGCGCGCGCGGCTCACGCGAGGGGTAGAGAGACGGGGATCGGGAAGGTAGGGCCGTGGGGCCCAGCTGTCCGCCGGTGAAGGTGTGCGTGAAGGAAGGGAAGCGCGGCGCGGCGCGACTCTTTCATTCTACGGGTGGGACCCCGGCGAGAAGCGCAGAGGGTTTACGTGGAGGAAAGACGACCGGTGGTGGCCGGGGCATGTCCTGCGGTTTGACCGGTAGGATAGGGATGAATTGGTAGAGGCACACGCCGGAATGTGCAAAAGATTCCGGTGCCCTTGGACGCCAGCGGTTGAGTGCGCGGCACAGCCTGCGCTTGAGAATTCGACGCATGTTATTCAAATTAGGCACTCGGTAAAATCTCTTAGAAAGTTTTGCGGTAAAACCGTTAGATGCTAAATGCACAGCTAAACATTTTATGAACTTCTTTTAATTGCTGCTGCTAGAGAAAAGCAGAAATGGCATCCAGGGTGATGAACTTCGGATGCCTATATAGGTATCAAGTAAGGCAAGTAAAAGTTCAAATCTCAAGCAAAACTTCAGTAGGTTCAAACATAGATTTAGTGGTTGTCCATAGATTACATTAGTTTTTTCCAGCTACCGGATGCGGGTCTTCTATATTCATGTACAACTAGCATGCATGCTTCCATCAGTGAAGTTCCCTATCGAGCGGGAAAGAATTGGGCCGGAGATTCAAAAAGACTATACCGAGCGGGAAAGAATTGAGCCGGAGATTCGAAAAGTATTTTGTCGAGCGGGAAAGAATTGGGCCTTGGGATTCACAAATTATTGTGTCGAGCAGGAAAGAATTGGACCTTAAGATTCAAAAAATCGTTAAGGGCCTTTATATCTCTTGCGAGAGTGAGTCACATGCTTCTGTCGAGAGTGAGTGGTACATGGCCCACGACCATGTTGGACAAATAGATCGGTACGTTATTGAATGGCTCGCACTGCTTTGCCAGTAGCAAGAAATGATTGGGCCTCAATATTCCAAAAGGATCATTAAGGACCTTTCCTTCTCTTAAAATCGAATCGTGTGCCTTTGTTGCAAGATATATACGCCCGCACGGCCCATACCCCTATTGGGCAAATATAGCGGCACACCATTTTCTCGGTGGAATGTGTTTCATGTAAGGCTAATAGAAGACTCCACATTATGGTGATATAATAAAACATAAAAAGGTCGAAACATGGAATTCGATGCGTACCAAGTGACGATGGACGATAGTCATCATAGAACTTGAGCATTGGTCAGCCCATGTAGACATACTCAGAGCCTCTCCCTCTTTCCCGCATTTCTTCTAGGTTTTTGGGCTCGCGAAAAAAACTCTTAAGAAGCCCATGATTGCTTAAAGAAAGCGAATAATAGGGCTCAGTTAAATATGTTATTTGTGCGGGTGTGGTCCATGCTTTGAGCCACTATTGAATGGCATTTGTTGATTTCTTTCTCTTTTGTAGGTAGAATGTTTTCAAAAAAGGTAAGAGGAACACCACTCCCACAGAAATATACGGTAACAGACGCAAGATTTGAAGCTTATGGTACATTTTGTCTATGTTGTAGCTAGTTATGCAACGATATCGAAAATATGCAATGAGGCACTCCGGAGCGCTTTGAGGTATGAGTAAGTACTTGTGCAAATAGTTCGACGCCGTGTCATCGTGTGTTTCTCAATGTAACTTACCCTTTTTTGGTAAAGGTTTAATAAAGAAAATGTTGTAGTGGAGAAATGGTAGGGAAAAAATTGTCACAAATCAAAGCCTTTTCTTTCTTTTATCTTAACAACACACGTTTATTTTAGCATTGCATTGACCCTAGTATGGGTCGGTCTCGGTTACAATATAGCGCGTATGTATATGTATCGTACGACGGTGATCATGACAATGAGAATTGTTCTTCATACTATTTTCACTAAAGCGCCATCACAATTCACGACGGCGGCGAATTTTGGCACTAAGAGAAAGTTGCTCGTTCAAAAAATTAATCACTCGTCGATTTACTACATCGGATGCGTCACAACGCAAGTCACACCTCCACGTTGACGGGATTGTAAACGCTAACGGTAAACCAGGCCTGCGCGGCCACCGGCGGCCACGGGGCACACGGAAGCGGGTAGCATGGCCGTGGACAGTTGGCTGGGTGGCGCGGGGGGAAATCGCAGGCGGCCTGCGCCTGCGCTGCCCAGAGCCTGGCGTGCGGGACGCGTGTCGACGGCGGGGGACGCGGGGGCCATGCCGGGGTCCAGGTGCAGCGCGTGGCCTGCGCCTCGCCCCCACGTCTCGGCTCTCCCCCAGCCACAGCCAGCCGTTCTCTCTCTCTCTCTCCGGCTCCAATCCAGAGCCAGGGTCCGGGCCCGGCCGGTACTCCTGTGCGCCGGGCCCCGCGCCGCTGCGGCCTGCGGGCGGCGCGCGACGTGGAGAACCCAGGCAGTTGTAACGGGCGCGTGCCTCCGGCTTCTCTCTCTCGTCCGCCCTGTCGCGCTCGGCACCAGGCCACGCCCCAGCGCAGGCCGGCAGGCGCAGCCGCGCAGGCCTCCTGGCCGGCGTACGCCCGCAGGCTCGCCACGTGTGGGCGGCACCGGAAAGTCCACAAACCGGGGGCCCCGTCCTCCAGCTTCATTCATGGTTTTGGAGAACCCGGCCGGGTCTCGCTCGGTCCGGCCTCGTACGTGTACGGTGTCGCTGCCGTCCGCTTCGACGTTTCGAACGCTCCAGATCTGGAGTGGCGTATACGGTATACGCTCTCGTCGGCTACCAACCGAGAGAGACGACGCCGGTCTGTCGCGTAGCACCTTTAAGGGAGGGTGGTGGTGCCGGGACTCTAGCTGGAGTATAGTGATCACAGCGCTTTAGAAGGTTGTTGGGTCATGCATGCTCTCCGTCGTCATGCAGTGGATGAACGAATCGGTGGAATTGTGGAAGGAACATCGGGTCACAGGGCGGACGTGCACGGTCTGCGCGACAGCGAAGTCGTCGATCTATAGGGACATAGAGATAGAGTTAGGTGGATCATAGTATATCTGAGAATATCTACAAGGTTGGTTGTGGACTACTCGTGGCTTCATCCAAAAATGCCAAAATGTCAATTATTTGTTTTAGTACCGTCGTCGTCTGTCGATCCTAGATTTCTTCTTTAGTGGCTGTAAAAATAGTATAGCGTGCAATATTACTTCTAATGGGAGGAACTGCTTGTTCAGCTTTCTTCATCGAAGAGAAACTCTACTCTACTACCCCGGCCTAACTATGAATTCCTCCATCATATTAAATGGCATATTTTACAATAGATATCATCGAGCCTCTCTTACAGCTTTAATAAGTTTCTAAGTGAAAATGGTGTGGTTGATAAATCGGATGAGGATGCCACAAATGGTATGGTCTAGAGAAATGACCATCACTAGTAGAAATGTCGACATCTGTGACGTTTCCCTCATGACAATATAAAATTTCGTCATTGAATAATGCATATTTATGATGAAAATTTATGATTCGTCATAGATCTTTAGCGGCAGAGGTCTGGTATTATGAATTTATGACGAAAGTAAAACATTCGTTATAAAATGACGTCTCGTTTCATCATAGAACAACACACCATCTATAATATTCATTTATGGAATTTTGTTTTAAAATTGTGACCCACTCTTTTAGTCGTTGAACTAAACGATGAATTCCCTTGTGGTCACGATTACCGAGTCCACCATGGTGCTTGTCTCCACTGGGCATTGGCCCACATTGCCATGTTGATCATGCCATGTTGGTGTCATAACATACAATAGAATAAACGTAAGTTGAAGTCATGAGACGGACTGCACTTGACTACATTATTTTTTCGAAACGTTTTCTTGATTTACTTAACACCAATTAATTAAAATATATTTCACCAAATGTACCACACCAGTCACTAAGCTAAGCATCGAATTAGGATGTTAAATAAATTACAAATATCAATGCTACCTCTCATTTTCGTTTGAAAAAAAGATATAGTTTTTTGTTTGCAAAAAAAGATATTTTTTCTTTGAAAAAAAATTGTGGACCGATTTCGGGCGGGGGGTCTCCCGAGCGACGGCGAGAAGCAAAAAAAAAAAAGACCACGAACCAGTGACCCCGCGCGAGTCGGTGCTCGTTTTTTACTGTTTTGTACTGTATGTTCCTGTTGATAAAAAAACAAAGGCCACGAGAAAAATGCTGCCGGTTAGGATCGAACACGCGACGTCAAATACACTTTTAGAGATACCAGCTGAACTATTGCGTGGATGGCATTGACAGGGAGAGTACAATGTTAGATTTATATCATGTGGAAGCACACAGTTTGTTGACTGCCCAGTTCCCTCGGCCCAGCGCCACTCCCCCGCGGCTTCGCGCCAGCCCAAGACGCTCCCAGCCAGCCAGCTCCCTCCGCAGGCCCACGAGCGCCCGGCCCAGCTCCCTCTCCCCCGGCCAAAGGCGAATTTTGCACAAAAAAGGTTGCGCGAAGAGGGTTTGGACTGATTCGGGCGTCGTTTGCTTCCGCGCCAATCTTCCTAGTTTCTTATGTTTCAACAGATTTGGTCAGATAGTACTGATGCCACATCATTAATCTAACTGAGTTCATGCTATATTCTTCCAAATTAGCCGGTGGTGACTAGATGAAAGAATTTCAAGTGTAGTTGTACATATTTGCTAAACTGTGTGAAGTCTGTGCTGCTAGTTACTAAGTTCTATGATGTGTATTTGATTTTCATGTACTGATCGTCAGTTACTTCAAATTGGCTCAACTGATGCTGTGCTACTGGTGTTCTTGTGCCCAACCCTGAAGATGCAGGTGTCAGTTTGTTCTAAGGTACTGACCTTAACGGTTATTAATGTTTTATCTGTAGCAATTTTATAATTTGGGTTTAGTTGTTACAAATGTTGTATCTGTAGCAATTTAATAATTTATATATCACTAAGCATGAGCAGTCTTGCGAGGTGCATCTTGGCAGCGCTATTTGTTTGTTTTGAAGAAAACAGGAGATCATATATCATCATGTACCTTTCCATCTAAGTTAGAGCATTTCAATGTGCAACCTTTGAGTTTCCTCATAGTGCATTATTCAGATCAGTGCCGAATCTTTCAGTTCAGTGCATTTTAGACTCCCGGACAAAGTAGCCGATGGCTTGACTGTACTGATGTAATTCTCGTAATACAGCATACATTGGATAAATATGTAGCTATCGTTTCTTAATTAGTTACTCCCTACAGCTATTGACTAAAATTCTCAGACATTACTAATATAAGCTTCTTTCCTTGCATGGCAGTTGCACCCACAACTGCTAATGGCGCTCCTCGATAGCTCCTCAAAATGCGTGGATGGGATCACTAGCTAGACAGTAAATATGTTTAATCATATGATAAGTACTATAGTGTGCTAACAAAAAATTAGAATTATGTAATTTACTTTGTATGTATCAGATACTCATATGTTATTGGCGTGATGCTATCTTGCTTACTGATGTGGCATTGTAACGGATATAATTTGTTTTTATGAAAAGTATTGGCCGGGACTCAAACGAATTTTACGAAGTGTTTGTTCTGAACGAGGGAAGTGGAAAGACAAAGAGGCTACGTGGTCCAACCAGAACGGACCACGTGGTCAAACCAGAACGCGTCCCGTGAACACACGGACACATTTGCTAGTGTGTATATATATTTTTTAATAAGTGACTTCAAATATCCAGCGCATATATATACTGATTTTGTTTGCCATATACTTATTATATATTTTAAATAATCATCAAACAAATGCTCCCCGCCGAGCCAATTTCTGTGCGCGAAGCAGCAAAGATACGACTCGGGGTATTTCCACTTTTCTTTGTATGCTGCCGTCTGGATAATTCTCTTTTTTATTTGTCAACACACCACCAGGACGAACACTCCTGTTGTCTTTTTAGAACTCCGGCCAGAACCTGCGAGAACATCCATCCGATCAGCCTGCCAGATATTCTTGATTTCCTTCTGTCGAAAACTCTCTTTTTTTAGCTCCCCGGCCTTTTCTTTTTTCACGACCGCCGTACTCGATATATAAGATGGGTCGCCCGCCGAAGGGATGTCAAGCCGCCAACCCTACCAAACATCGTCAATTCCGAGCTCGACACAAAGCGTGCCAGACGTCGCACACTCGCACTGACAAGACCGGAGGGGCCCATGATCTCGACACCTTGCGGCACCGCAAGTAATGTTGCTGCAAATAGTTCAGCAGTCGTCGGTCAAGCCGAAACAAGTTGGTACGAGTACCCATCTCCAGGTAACAAATCAACTGTTTATATCGTAATCCATATACTCCATCATTACTCCACACCTTTGTCACACACGTGACCCTTTTTTTTTTTTTGAGAATTACACATACACGTGACCCTCTGACCCCCCAAAAAAAAAAATTTGAGTGGAACCGTTGATCACGCCAATCACACATTCTACACCCTGTATAGTGGACCTGCCGAACAGGCCCCAAAGGAAGAACCGGGGGAGACATTCTTCTGGCATGTAGAACTTGATTTCTTCCAAGATGCTCATTCCCCAGAGAGTGAAGTTGTTCTAGGAAGCTCCGGAGAATGAGATGAACTCCTAACACAAACATTTGGATCTGGGACGAGGTCAGAAAATGATCCTGGAACCAGCAAAGCAGGTTATCAAGAGGGAGGAAAAATACAAATCTCAATGCCGAGTCCCAACCCCTGGCAGATGTTTCTCTGCTCTGTTTTATGAAGTCTCCCACGGTACTCGCAAGAGACCATGGGAGCAACCCGTACAAGATCGTTGTGGTACAGACGTTAACCACGATCCAGCCGGTAATAGATGCTCCGGTAACAGCCAGCCTTCTTCCTCAACGGACTGCAACATTAGCGCAGCAATTTATCAAGGTGCCTTCCACGAAGGAGCAGTGGCTAAGCAATCACAATCCAAGACTTCAACTCGACATCCCATTGCGCAGGAAGATGCTAATGTGGGCTCGTATGATGCTAGTGAGCCGAGAAGACCGTGAGATATCCTGCAGAAGGCTGATATTTTCCGCGGTGTATTGGCCTCAATTTACGGTTGAGGCCTCGATCCAAATCTGGTGGCCGCTTTCTTGACATATTGGAACAGTGATGGCCACACTTTGCTTACCAGCCAGGGTGTCTGACGCAATTACGCAATGGGTATACCATTTCTTGGTCGCTTATATGAAGAATTCATTCCCCACAAGAGCTTCCACCTGACCCACCCAGTCGGCCCGTCATATTGGCAGGAAGCTGCACCAACTGCCCCTCTACTAATATCCAAGCCGAGGAAGGGCAATCTTGTCACCAAGCCGGCGTTTGGGCAAAGGAAGGATAGAATCCTCTGACGAAGAAAAGTCATATGCCGAGACTGTAATTATTGATTCGGATTTGACACCCCAGGATGACGTAAGTTCTTTCCCAGTATTTGTTTTCTTTTGTATATACATATTTTTAATGCCAGAGTATATGACCCCTTAGATATTAATATCGACCAGATAATCGAGGCAAACGGCCAGCGCGCTCTTCCGCTTCAGCGTGCTGGGCCGGTACCTCTCGTCTTGGACCCAACTCAAGAACTCCGGTGTCATAGAAATTAGGTGGATTTATCTTTAAATAGCCTTCTTGACCCATCACAGGGAATGTAGTATCCTCTCGATAGATAAAGCCGTTATCCCCTTGGAGTTGATTTCGGATAGGTTCTTCGGCGCTTCCTAAGCCTGAGCATCGGTCTGGGCAAGGTAACATATCAGGTTCACTTGACTATCTATCGATAAAACGAACGAAAAGTCAACATATCCTCGATTTAAAGCGAGTAAAGGCCATCCCCCGCCCATTTCCTTCAAAAGTACGAAAAGTAGCGGGGGTTTAGGTGCTTGTCTCTATTGAGCGCTCTATCGCGAGTTTCGAGAGGTCTTAAGGTGTTTATACCTACAGTTGAAAAACCCTCGTATCGCCTCGTGCCATGTGCTCTAACCGAGGTTGGGTTTCTAGGTTGCCACTGGAATACTGAAAAAATAGGCACTTCATCAATCCCCGAAGGACGAGCCCGGATCCAGAAATAGATGGAGTAGCTAAAGGAAGGACAAGACTAGAAGGAAGACAAGCTAGACATCCGACCTTCGGGAGGAATTTCAAATAATAGTCCTTGTAATCTGATTACTACTTGAATCGACGGTAGTGCCTTGTACTCTATCTCGAATAAACTCGTATAGATGCCTCCAAAGGAGACGTTTCCTCACTCGTTAATTCCGAAAATTCAGTCTAACAATGGCGTGCACTACCTAAGTGCCATGCCACGTTTGAGATGGATGGGGTGCGACGGACTGATCTGGCATCTCGCTGCTGGGCCGTGCCCACCATGCGAGCTCGATATATATGCCGAACTGTTTGTGGCTTATTAATCGTGGTAGTGGAGCACTTTAGATTGCATGTTGATCGCCAAATCGATCTGTTTCGGTTCGTGTCTCTGCATCTGCGATGGGTCACATACAGGGGCGCGTAGACGCGCTGCACATCAGCAACTGATCGTTCAGTGTTCGGTTGCGAATGCTTAATTATCAGCGTCGGTGAGCTCTGATTGCATCGGGCATTGGAGTAGAAAGTGCACGCGGAGTATGTAGTAGTAGTACTACGGAGTACTGTCCAACTTGCAAGCATCGGGAAAAACTGGAGTCTGGAGTACGACACGTCGCTCAGCATGCGTACGATCAATTGGCACCCACGCACGCGGGCCTCCACTCCATCCGCCGTACCCCACTCCGTGCAAATCACCAGAGCCACGAGCTGCGCGCACCAGCGACGCCACCAGGAGACGAGACACGGCCCGGGGGCACGACACCGCCGCGCCGTCCAGGCCAGAAGGAAAGGCAAGCGGAAGCCGAGCCCATCCGGTGAAGCGCGCGGCGGCGGGCGAACCGGACGACGTGACGGACAGATCGCCGCGACGCGATTGTTGTGGATAAGATCGTGCGGGGGAATGCGTGCGCCACGTACGTAACCCAAGTCCAAGCCCAAGCACAACAACCGCGGCCTGACGGCCACCGGAAAAGGAGGGGGAGCGCTTGCCTGCAGGTCGGACGTGCGGACGTACAACCTACGAGCCCCACGACGGCGACCTGACGACTGATCTGTGCTACTAGCTCTTTTTGTGTGCTCTCCTTTTCTCGGAGAAAAATTCCATTTCCATAGTGCAGGACTGTTGTAGACTGCTCGATTGGTGCGAGCCTATCAATCCTCTCATCTTCTCGCTGGGGTCCGGTCCGGTGGCTGAGACTTTCACGAGTTCTAGCGGCGACCGGCACGCACTGCGATCCTGCATGCCGCTGCATCGGCGTCACATGCTACGCCGCCTGCGACGCGGCTGGCCGCCGGAACTCGGATTCGTCCTGGCGTGCAGGTGCACCCTGCATCCTGTGTACAGTAGCGCGGCCACACTGCGTCGACGTCGTTCGTGCCGTGGGCTGTTGCTGCGTGCGTCATTGGAGTGACGTGGAGCCCCGGGGCTGCACTTACGTCACCGTGAGTAGTACGCCGGGCGAGAGACGTGCGACGCGACACGATGCGCGCCCGACGTATCCACTTGTGCTGTGTGCGTCCTGTTCGGCCGCACGCACACGACAATCAACAACAGGTGCCACTGAACCAGCCAACGTTCCAGATCGGAGCTGGTGTAGCAGCCGTGCAGGGACAACAGCACGCAGTTGCCAATAACAATAAGCAATAGCCCCTTCGCACTAGCATAAAAAAACCGACCTGCATCCGCTTGAAAAGTTGATCAGTGTGTGATGTCCAGGGAGGTGGATCAGCTCAGCTGCAAGAGGGGTCTGCGCCAGGGGCCCATACCTTTCTACTTGTTGCCGATGTCCTGATCACTATCACTGCGCAAGTTCATCACCCCACTGACAATGAGCCAGCCGTGTCCCGTTTATGCAGCTCATCTTGCGCGCGGAGAAGATAGACTTATCAGTTCTGAGGCAACCGGCTGAAAATCAACTACTCCAAAAGTACCATGGTGCCGATGCATGTACCACCTGGCCTGTGCAATAGTGAACTCCAGACCCTGAACTGCAAACAAGACTACCTTCCCACAAGTTTACCTGGGGCTTCCTCTGTCAAATGTTAAGCTCAACAACCTCTCCGCTTTCAGATTGCCAAGATCGACAAAAGGCTTGCTGGGTGGCCGCCAGCGTTCATCGTGAGCCAGGATCGAACTCTCCATGAGATTCAACACCAACTACTAAACCCCCGAGGGCGCAGTGTCCTTGTCAATCCTGTGCTGGACGGCATGGTGGCATACCTCACAGCCGCGGTGCTCTTGCCAGGGAGAGTACATTGGATGCATCGTTAGACAAAAAACGAAGAGCCTTCTTATGGGTAAAGACACAGCAAATGGGGGCCAATGTCTAGTCTGTGTCCCGCGTGAGTGTGGTGTCCCACCTGATCCCGGACTGCCCATTTGCCAACGCTGCTCGGACGCATATGGGATTGAACCATCCAACAATCGATCTTGGTTAGGCTGATTAAGCTGCCCGCCCAAGTTGACAGGCTGTGGCACCTCCTTGCCTCTGCTAAAGAGAAGCACCCCTCTGGAGCTACCGATTAATGAAGCCATGGCTGCTGACTCCTGGTGTCAACAAGATATGTAAACCTCTAGAGTTCTAGAACCCTTCCTCTAACACCTCCTCCATGTACTCCTAGAGCTAATTGTACTCCGATCCTATGCAATTAATAAACAGGCGACCACGACGTCGTCGTAAACCGACGTGATGCATATGCTGTCGCTCTCGAGCGCAGAGCTGATACAGACGCTTTGCCGATGCATGCAGTGCCCTGAAGCTGTCACATCAAGCCGCTGTTGGCCTCGCCTCCCTGGCGCGATCCGCGATTAGGTTGTTTCACAACTTCCACGAAAAAAATCTCCCAAGGAAATCTTGCATGCATGTAGTACTAAACGAAGTCTATTTACAAAACTCTTTTAGAAATAGATGCAACTTTACGAGATGAATCTAATGAGCCTAATTAGTCCATGATTTGCTACAGTAATGCTACAGTAACTATCCTCTAATCGTGCGGTCAAAGACCTTATTAGAGGTGTCGTGAAATAGTGCAATGCTGTGAAGATAGTTTTATAAACTAATTTAATTTAATACCCTAAAGTTCTCCAACCCCAGACAAACACGGCCCAAGTACTGTTGGCCTCGCCTCCTGGTCCATCGAGTCGCTTTCTCATCTGCGAGTCCCCGACGTCATGATCTTCCACGCTGCCCGCCGCCTCGGCCCGGCCAGCCTGCCCTCCGGCGTCCCGGCCGTCGACGACGTCCTCCGGCCTCCGCGGAGCCGACGGCGATGGCGGCCTCGTCGTTCCGCTCCACCCCGCCGCCCCCACCGACCACGACGACGTCACGGTCTTCCACGCGCCTCGGCCCGGCCAGCATGCCCTCCGGCGTCCCGGCCGTCGACGACGTCCTCCGGCCTCCGCGGAGCCGACGGCGATGGCGGCCTCGTCGTTCCGCTCCACCCCGCCGCCCCCACCGACCACGACGACGTCACGGTCTTCCACGCGCCTCGGCCCGGCCAGCATGCCCTCCGGCGTCCCGGCCGTCGACGACGTCCTCCGGCCTCCGCGGAGCCGACGGCGATGGCGGCCTCGTCGTTCCGCTCCACCCCGCCGCCCCCACCGACCACGACGACGTCATGATCTTCCACGCTGCCCGCCGCCTCGGCCCGGCCAGCCTGCCCTCCGGCGTCCCGGCCGTCGACGACGTCCTCCGGCCTCCGCGGAGCCGACGGCGATGGCGGCCTCGTCGTTCCGCTCCACCCCGCCGCCCCCACCGACCACGACGACGTCACGGTCTTCCGGCTGCCCGCCGCCTCGGCCCGGCTCGCCTGCCCTCCGGCGTCCCGGCCGACTCCCCGAGCCCCTCCAGCGAGGGCGACGTCGACGGCGACGTCGCCGCCTTCCTCAACGGAATAGCCATTGTATTGTTAGGATGCATTGTGATTGTCCTAACGCTCATTTGTTTCTTCACCTTCTTCGCACCCGAAGAGGACGAGGAGGACGATTGAGGCCATGCTGCTTCGACTTCGGCCAGGCTTGTTTGACGTAGTGATTGGTAGTTTCTGATGTTTCTTTGCTCGCATGAGATGAGCATGGTGGTGGTGGGTCCGAACCCCTTGTTGATTCTGGCGTTTCCCTAGCCGTGATTGTCAGATTAGCCTATGTTTTTTAAATTACTGAATGAAAGAAGCGCGGCTTATGTTACTGCACTGGTGATGTGTGTTTGTGAAGAGTGATGAAGCTGCTAATTATCCGCGCGACCTACTAATATTCTTCGTGTCCACCGCTTAATAAGTAAGGTGATTTCCTTCAAATTCTGCACGGCAATTATATTCGTTTCTTGATCGTGGATCAGCACCGTGGAAGGAGTCAATGTTGTAGTCCCCAAATGGGCCTCTAGTCACTAATGAGCAACGGGTGATTTATCCTTTCCTTACTTCTCGTCATGGATGTGTAAGGGTATTGCATATCAGCAGTACCATGTGGACATAGGGTGCATTATATTTCTGAGTAGAATGGATCGATAGACAGTGTGCCAAAAAAAAAAGTTTAGCAATGTGAAGAGAAACTTCACTATTTAGTTTTCAGATGCTTTCGACGTTCAACCACTGTCGAGCTTGAGCAAGGCCGTAGCAAGTTACTGCACTTGGAAGAGAATTTCCAGAGTTTAAACTTGCACGCCATCTCCTCCCAGTTCACCCGTGAAGAAATCTCTTCAGCCCTGGGCCAGACGGTTTTGACCCATCCTTCTTTCGGCCCATCCATCTTTCGGGCCTTTTGGCCGGCGCTAAATTCCAGCAAGCCTTTGCCGCCTTCTACGCTGGTTCTTGTAACTTGGATTCCCCCATAAAGGACGAAGCCCACACCGCTCCGCCAAAAAGGCGCTGCAGGACAATCAGGAAGCCAGTGCGAGTGGGATGACCGCGGCCATTGGACACAGATCGGGTGCAGTGATAACTACCACTGTAAGTTAAGCAGTAGCGTCATCTCAGCCATCCAATAGAGAAGCAATGGTCAGGATCAGAGCTCTTGTTTTCTCAGTTTCTTGTACCAGCCACAAGATATGGCGCACCACGCGGGAAACAGACTTGATTGGCGCCATTTCTTCTTTTCAACAGAATGAAGCAGCGGCGATCGCGAGGGAGCCCGGCGACCTGCCACGGCCATGGAACCTCCAGTGTTGTGTCCTCCATCTACATGCCTCGCCATCCCTGTCATGCCTCCCTCTGATTCACCCCAACGCCACCAAGCAGTCCATGGCATCGTAGGAGTCAACGCTCATCTAGTGCCTGCTCATGCTGCTCGTGGAGGCGTCGTTGCTCCCCCTGCGCATGCCGGAGTGGATGTTGCCCACCATTCTCATCCCAACGCCCCTGGAGGCACCGCGGCGCCTGCACCAGTGCCAAGCAAGGCGCCCGCATCAAAGAAAGACAGCACCGGACAGCTCCCCGCCCCCCATTGCGACCTCCTGTGGTGCCGAGTGCTCCGGCAAACAGCCTAGTAAACACGGTAGATGGTGCCATGGAATACGCCCAGCAAGTGCTCGAGGAATTGCCTACAAGGTTTGTGCCACATCTGAAACATTTCTTATTTGGAAATCAAATAGTTTCGATTGTTGTAGTCAGGCTACAGGAACTAATACATTATTCACATTGCAGAATGGCTATAACTCCTTTTTAGATTCCTCAAATGTGCATGACATTTAGTAGTGTTGATGAAGCTTGGAACTTTTGGGTCAAATATGGTGGTAGGATGGGTTTTGATGTTTGGAAGTGTTATGCAAACAAGAGTGGGCTTACCTGAACATTGATCCTGAAAAGTCTACTATCGAAACACCATTCAGCTTACCTGAACAGTTTGCAAATGTATCTGGTTTGAAGAAAAAAGAAAGACAAAAGGGTCGGTCAAAACGAAAGAAAAATTGGGTTGACAAATTCCAGAAGAAAAAGAGGAACAATGCAAAGGAGATCAATGCAAAGAAGAAAAAAAGGGAAAATCTATGCAACATGAAAAAAGTGGAAGTCTTGTGCCTGACCAAGCATATGAGAGAAACATAGAACCTACTGAATATCAAGGCTATAAAACACTTAATACTTTTAATGAACTTCTTATGGTATACTGACACATATTTCTTTACTTAAAAATGGATTCCAAAATTTGACATGCTAATTACTTCTCCCTTTTCAGAGTTAAGGTTTTATTCAAGGTGTCAGTAATCCTCACTCTTTTGGAGGATAATTGGCACTTTTAGGACTGAAAATGTAAGTCTAGGTGAATTATGCATATTGAATTGAATCAAGAAATCATCATCTCTGAATTACTTTTGTATGCAGGCCAAGTACTGAAGGCATGATAAAACTCTTCTTTTGAGTGGTACAGGCTTTTGTATATGGAAATAGGAGTAAAACAGAGAGTGTTGGTAAACGCTCCTGTGTAAAGCTTTTGTGCTGACAGCTTTTGTATAAGCTTTTGCGTTAAGCACTTTTAGTTTAGAGTAAATATATGTACTATGTTTTTAGTTATTGTTGAGTGAAGTAGTGACTTTTGCAGTCAAAATAAAAGGCATGTTCAGTATGGCTGACGAGTTTGTTGCTGGTATAGGCAACGAGAAAACTTGAGCTCTGATCCTGACCATTGCTTCTCCATTGGATGGCTGAGATGACGCTACTGCTTAACTTATACCACTGCACCCGATCTGTGTCCGCGGCCATTGGATGTGATATATATCCAGCTTCCCTCAAACTTATCTTTGTCTCCCCTGTGCCTTCGCGTCACTGACTTCCAGCCGCTGATCGCCATGTTTGACAATTACTTGTATGGCTGGAAGGCTCGTCTCCTATCGGCTGGAGGTCATCTGACACTCACAAACGCTGTACTCGGAAGCCTCGCGGTTTACCACATGAGCCCATCGCCCAAAATTTTCAGTAGCCGCCGCCTACGACTTGCTGCGCCCAAGAGCTCCTCCCGATAATAATGCTGGGCAGCTGATCATATCTGGAGCTCTCAGCTTCTGGGCAATTGGAGAATGAAAACTTATTGAGGGATGGCTGGGCATGATCGTGGCCAGATTTTTTCACTCCTGGTCACCTTGCATCAGTTAGCCTTGTACTCCCTCCGAGATTTGATATACGTATTAGTAAGGAAATAAGTTCAAAATTGATAGGTGTATTTTGTTGTTGGAGTTCCGTTTTGGACTGATTGGACATGCATCTTTGGTACTCGTAGCCTATTCAATGCATGGCCTATCAGCTTTTGCATGCTTGGAGAGATCAATTTCTCCTTGGTCTCTCTACTGCTCACTTAGGCCAGTTTCAGTGCACCATTTCACTGCACGGTTATCTAGACCAGAAACTAGGTAACTGTGTCAAAGGGGTGTCATGATGATGAAACTCCTCTCAGGCCAGTCTCAATGCAGGGGTCATCAGGAATTAATTAGATGCCACATAGGCAAATTTGGTGACATGGCATCAATTTAATGAAGCAAGAGAAGATCACAGGGTCATCACCATGACCCGAGCTGGGCACGGTTGCCAATATCGAGCTGAGATTTAAATGTTGCATTCTATCCATGAAACTGTGCTCATGACCCTGTGCATTGAGAATGACAGGGCCATCATTCTGAAAAGCCGGCGTGGTAGACTTGGTAACTGTGTTCATGATCCTGTCACTGAGACTGGCCTCACATCCCATGAAGCTCTTTTTTCTCTCCTATATCACATCAGCATATTTAATGACATAAAACCCCACTGAGATGGGCCTTATATGCATATCAAAGATGTCTGTATGGCCTCCAACGACCCTCTGATGTGTCATGTGTGTGTGTCTGAAAATAGTAACGCCGAAAGGCAAGGGCCCATAGCAGTTGATCAAGACATACTGGCCGGGTTACATAGGTAGCTTCTGGTCGACAGGATTCCAAATCACGCGCCGCTGGTTCAAATAAATGGAAAGAATGCGCGGGGAGGGGACCTAGATGAGAAAATAAGGAAATATTTAGTGTGGGTCATGGGTTAATCTCTAGGTGAAAAAATTGTGGGTTTTAGAGGAGAATTCTCTTTCCAACGTTCACAAAATGGGTCTCTCCACCTTTCGTCAACATTTTTTAATGACAGGTGGGTTCTATATGAGATGGGGGTGGACCTAATCTTGATGAGAAATGTTTTCAAAAATATTTTATAGAGCATGCATAGCCTGTGTTAGCTTCTTTGGATGGCTACAACTGCAGATGCGTGCAAATTATTACAAAGACAAAAACTAGCCTGGACATTTATCATACCAAAAAATAATAATTTTGTTGGAAAATAGTTAATTGCAAAATTAACGAAATAAACCAATAAACCACGACGGAGACAAACTAACGTGAGCAGACCGATACAAAACAAGAACACGTTGATTACATCATCGTAATTAAGAAGTAAATTAGATCATGATGCACATACCAGACGAGTACAGATGCGGAAGCTGACAAATGGTGCATGCTGCACAACGATGACGGTGCAAACGAAGCGCGGCGGATAACGGTACGTTGCGACACCTGACCACCCAAAACAACGAAAATGTGTATACTACAATAAGCCGTGCAATGGCAAATTTCAGAAAAAGACAAATTCTAACTCATATAGACTATGTTAGAGATTCCCAAACTTAGGACCATCTTCATATAATAGTTTACTAGCATATATGCCCGTGCGTTGCTACGGGAGAAGAAAAAGATACAAAAATTAAAACTAAACGATCACCCCTAAAATTGTTAAAATAATATATTAGATCTGTTTTGAAATTGAATGTCACAACCGAAGAACATGACCTTGCGTGTCACTAAAATAGCTTTTTTGCGTGATATATATCACACTTAATTAATCTGAAATACGGAGTGGTATTTTAGGGGATCTTAAATTACAATGATAAATTACACTTGCCAAGTATTCTAGGTGACAAATTACCTATTTCAAATAGTTGTCGTGCACCCTTGGCCACCATGGCTAGCTGCTTCTACGGTCCTACCTCTGAATCTAGTTCAAGTAGGTCTTCTTCATGTCGACGGGTTGCTGCAGGCTTGTAGAAGCTAACAGGCCAACAAGCCCAATCGATCTTGCGGCCCAAACCAACTCCGGCCATAGGATGAGATTACAACTCCGTGTCCTCAAAAGAGAGAGAGAGAGAGAGATTACACAACTCCGTGTCCTAAAAAAAAAAGATTACAACTCTGGCCACAGGATGAGATTATCATGTGTTCCTTCTGACCGGTCCACTGCATCTGTTTCCGTATCCACTTCCACTCATCTGACGCCACGACGCAATCGAATCAGAGTCGGCCTAGCAAACTCGACACGGTGGTGACATAGGCAAAAGACTACCAAACGTTACTCTTCTCTTTATAATTAGAAAAGAGATTGTGCGTCTGTTTCATACGAGGGGCGATCTATATTTATAGCGAGAAAAATCCTATGTACCTTTATCAATTAGCAATAGGGGACTAACATATAGTTTACCTCTTCGATGTTAATGGGCCTTCAAATTTTACTGAAAATTATTTACATAGATCAAGCCCATATACATGACACATTCCATGTCTTTGTTTTTTTTGCGAAACATACCCACGTCCACGTATCGATCTCGTAGAGCATAAGTTCAGTTTGGTTGATGTCTAGTACACGATCGAGAACCATTCTCATCATAACATGCACGTACAGAATGGCTGATGGGAATGGTACGGTACTTCTGCCAGTTTCTCAGCTAGCTACTCCCTCCGTTTCTAAATGTAGGTTATTTGACATTTTCAACCCTAAGTTTGACCGCTTCATCTTATTCAAAATTTTGTATAAATTATCATATTTTTTTATGGTGACTTGTTTTATTAATATATAATCTATAAAAATGTCTTAAATTTGACTATATTTTCACAAATTTTTTGAATAAGACGAAGCGGTCAAACTTAGAGTCAAAAAAGTCAAACGACTTATATTAAAGAACGGAGGGAGTAGCTATTTTTCTAGCATGTCTCATAAGGATCAACATGGATGCTCCTTTATAAGATCTAAATTAATTTCTAAATGAAAATTTTGTGTACAGTTAGGAAATTGAGAAGAAGATGTTGGAATAATTTGGGTTAACTTTTTCTTATATCGGCAAATACAGGCAATTTAGAAATTGTGAGATTCAATAACGATTGTCAACAATGATTGCCCCTTATCAAACTCATAGTCAAATGTCTTTTTCTCTTGTGCAATTTTTAGTATCTCTCTCCTTTTCTAATAAACTCAAAGATTAGTAACTTGCCAATTATCCATGCTATTGTATGGCATCTCGTCGTGGTATTATATTTTATTAGTACTCTAAGCGCTATGTAAAATGAATTTTAGCCAAAAACTTTACTACAATTCCAGCTCTTTAATCTAAATTCATGCCAAAAATGAAAAATAAATTTGAGCATGTGTAAAGAATGTCGCACACAAAATTAGATTGGGTGACATGCTGTTTAACCTGCTTTTCGACAACAGGCAGGATGAATTTACCATGTGCAACAAAAAGTGGCAGTGCATTGTGCCTAAAAAACAGCCTAAGAAACAGTTTCATAGTTTGTTTTGTCTTGTTTTGCTGTAAATAGCATTCTTCTACCTCTGATCAATTGATGTTGGAATAATATACTGAAGACTCATTTAAACACCTTTGAATAAATCTCCTTATGAGATGTGTTAAAAATAATACGTACGGTTCACCACATGCTAGTGATCAATCTCAAGCTAGGTTTCGTATCACTATATTGGAGAAGTTCGTGACATGGCAATTACTCTATATATACACCCTGATAGCCTCTTGATAGCTATATACTTAGTCCAATCTCAATGAAAATTTTATGGGGAGTTTTATAATACAAAATTATATGCTACGCATGCATATCCGATATCATATTGCATTTTGGTAGTTAATGTGGCTAAATCTACAATGCCACACACCAACAATTTAAAATGGCATGACGACGCAGGCATTATATATCTCTTTCAGTAAAGCACAAATAAACAAACCCAGTTTGCAAAAGCTTCTTTCTTTTCTTGGACGCTATGAACGCACACATATCTACAGGGAGAGGACCGGTCTGTCGGTGACGTGGAGCTCGAGGTTTGCACTACAGCTGGAATAATGCTATAGATGTATACATGCGTGTAACAAGTAGTAGCTAGGCCGTATCCTTTTTGCTGAGTGCACGCATATAGACCCCGTTTCTAATTTAAGAAGAGGCACATGAAGTGATCCAAAAACCAGACAATCACCACGCTGTGCCCGCGTCTAGGCTACGTGGCGTCCTTATACGTGATCAACACACCACATGAAAGTTTGTGTGTTTACAGTTTTACTCTTCAACATTCTGAATAATATACATACTATATATCACTACCCGAAACTTCAGCATCCGCTCGCCCCCTCCGCCTCGGCCATTTTTGGACCCGGTGCTGACGGGGCTTCAGCACCGGGTCCAACGGCTAGGAGCGGGGGCGGCGCACGGGGGCGGCGGGGGCAGCACATTAGCACCGGGTCGGCAAGACCCGGTGCTAATGCGCACCCTTTAGCACCGGGTGCAGCCACGACCCGGTGCTAATGTGCCCGAGGCCTTTAGCACCGGGTCGTGGCTGCACCCGGTGCTAAAGGGTGAACATTAGCACCGGGTCGTGCCACGACCCGGTGCTAATGTGTCCGCCCAGACACACCTCCGCGCCGCCCCCGCTCCTAGCCGTTGGACCCGGTGCTGAAGCCCCATCAGCACCGGGTCCAAAAATGGCCGAGGCGGAGGAGGCGGGACTTGGCGCTGTGTTCATGCTGGCTCGGCCGGGAGAAGAAGGGGAGGTGCTGCCCAATTTTTTTTCAAAATTTGTGAAGATTCTACTCATCTAAGGAGCACAACAAGGTACACTCTTTGATTCTCTAATGTTTTATTTAGCTTGTAATCCTTCTATGATTTAGAAATAGAGGGATTTGTGAATCAAAGTAAAGCTAGCTAGAGAGAGATTGTGTTCTTGGAGGAGAGAGAGGAGAGAGCTTGAGTTCATGGTGGAGAGAGTGTTCATGCATGTTGTGTTTTAAATGGAGAGAGAAGGCAAGCTAGTTAGTATTTTGTTTTGTATGACTTGTGAATAGTTGTAAGGCTTATAGTAATGTGGTTTTAGAAATTACTAGAAAATCAATATAAAATGCTAGAAAATCTTATAAATTAATAGAAAATCTTATAAATTACTAGAAAATCAATATAAAATGCTAGAAAATCAATATAAAATGCTAGAAAATCAATATAAAATGCTAGAAAATCAATATAAAATGCTAGAAAATCAATATAAAATGCTAGAAAATCAATATAAAATGCTAGAAAATCAATATAAAATGCTAGAAAATCAATATAAAATGCTAGAAAATCAATATAAAATGCTAGAAAATCAATATAAAATGCTAGAAAATCAATATAAAATGCTAGAAAATCAATATAAAATGCTAGAAAATCAATATAAAATGCTAGAAAATCAATATAAAATGCTAGAAAATCAATATAAAATGCTAGAAAATCAATATAAAATGCTAGAAAATCAATATAAAATGCTAGAAAATCAATATAAAATGCTAGAAAATCAATATAAAATGCTAGAAAATCAATATAAAATGCTAGAAAATCAATATAAAATGCTAGAAAATCAATATAAAATGCTAGAAAATCAATATAAAATGCTAGAAAATCAATATAAAATGCTAGAAAATCAATATAAAATGCTAGAAAATCAATATAAAATGCTAGAAAATCAATATAAAATGCTAGAAAATCAATATAAAATGCTAGAAAATCAATATAAAATGCTAGAAAATCAATATAAAATGCTAGAAAATCAATATAAAATGCTAGAAAATCAATATAAAATGCTAGAAAATCAATATAAAATGCTAGAAAATCAATATAAAATGCTAGAAAATCAATATAAAATGCTAGAAAATCAATATAAAATGCTAGAAAATCAATATAAAATGCTAGAAAATCAATATAAAATGCTAGAAAATCAATATAAAATGCTAGAAAATCAATATAAAATGCTAGAAAATCAATATAAAATGCTAGAAAATCAATATAAAATGCTAGAAAATCAATATAAAATGCTAGAAAATCAATATAAAATGCTAGAAAATCAATATAAAATGCTAGAAAATCAATATAAAATGCTAGAAAATCAATATAAAATGCTAGAAAATCAATATAAAATGCTAGAAAATCAATATAAAATGCTAGAAAATCAATATAAAATGCTAGAAAATCAATATAAAATGCTAGAAAATCAATATAAAATGCTAGAAAATCAATATAAAATGCTAGAAAATCAATATAAAATGCTAGAAAATCAATATAAAATGCTAGAAAATCAATATAAAATGCTAGAAAATCAATATAAAATGCTAGAAAATCAATATAAAATGCTAGAAAATCAATATAAAATGCTAGAAAATCAATATAAAATGCTAGAAAATCAATATAAAATGCTAGAAAATCAATATAAAATGCTAGAAAATCAATATAAAATGCTAGAAAATCAATATAAAATGCTAGAAAATCAATATAAAATGCTAGAAAATCAATATAAAATGCTAGAAAATCAATATAAAATGCTAGAAAATCAATATAAAATGCTAGAAAATCAATATAAAATGCTAGAAAATCAATATAAAATGCTAGAAAATCAATATAAAATGCTAGAAAATCAATATAAAATGCTAGAAAATCAATATAAAATGCTAGAAAATCAATATAAAATGCTAGAAAATCAATATAAAATGCTAGAAAATCAATATAAAATGCTAGAAAATCAATATAAAATGCTAGAAAATCAATATAAAATGCTAGAAAATCAATATAAAATGCTAGAAAATCAATATAAAATGCTAGAAAATCAATATAAAATGCTAGAAAATCAATATAAAATGCTAGAAAATCAATATAAAATGCTAGAAAATCAATATAAAATGCTAGAAAATCAATATAAAATGCTAGAAAATCAATATAAAATGCTAGAAAATCAATATAAAATGCTAGAAAATCAATATAAAATGCTAGAAAATCAATATAAAATGCTAGAAAATCAATATAAAATGCTAGAAAATCAATATAAAATGCTAGAAAATCAATATAAAATGCTAGAAAATCAATATAAAATGCTAGAAAATCAATATAAAATGCTAGAAAATCAATATAAAATGCTAGAAAATCAATATAAAATGCTAGAAAATCAATATAAAATGCTAGAAAATCAATATAAAATGCTAGAAAATCAATATAAAATGCTAGAAAATCAATATAAAATGCTAGAAAATCAATATAAAATGCTAGAAAATCAATATAAAATGCTAGAAAATCAATATAAAATGCTAGAAAATCAATATAAAATGCTAGAAAATCAATATAAAATGCTAGAAAATCAATATAAAATGCTAGAAAATCAATATAAAATGCTAGAAAATCAATATAAAATGCTAGAAAATCAATATAAAATGCTAGAAAATCAATATAAAATGCTAGAAAATCAATATAAAATGCTAGAAAATCAATATAAAATGCTAGAAAATCAATATAAAATGCTAGAAAATCAATATAAAATGCTAGAAAATCAATATAAAATGCTAGAAAATCAATATAAAATGCTAGAAAATCAATATAAAATGCTAGAAAATCAATATAAAATGCTAGAAAATCAATATAAAATGCTAGAAAATCAATATAAAATGCTAGAAAATCAATATAAAATGCTAGAAAATCAATATAAAATGCTAGAAAATCAATATAAAATGCTAGAAAATCAATATAAAATGCTAGAAAATCAATATAAAATGCTAGAAAATCAATATAAAATGCTAGAAAATCAATATAAAATGCTAGAAAATCAATATAAAATGCTAGAAAATCAATATAAAATGCTAGAAAATCAATATAAAATGCTAGAAAATCAATATAAAATGCTAGAAAATCAATATAAAATGCTAGAAAATCAATATAAAATGCTAGAAAATCAATATAAAATGCTAGAAAATCAATATAAAATGCTAGAAAATCAATATAAAATGCTAGAAAATCAATATAAAATGCTAGAAAATCAATATAAAATGCTAGAAAATCAATATAAAATGCTAGAAAATCAATATAAAATGCTAGAAAATCAATATAAAATGCTAGAAAATCAATATAAAATGCTAGAAAATCAATATAAAATGCTAGAAAATCAATATAAAATGCTAGAAAATCAATATAAAATGCTAGAAAATCAATATAAAATGCTAGAAAATCAATATAAAATGCTAGAAAATCAATATAAAATGCTAGAAAAATGTGCAGGTTTCAATGTTTAAGAAAAATTACGACCATCTCCCAAAGGATACATACTTTGGCCTATACAAAGAAGCAACACGTGGTAATCCAAATTACTTCCTCACTTATGGTAATGGAAAATCAGCTGCAAGGGTTCAGGAGCATTTGCGGCCCAATGGTGCTCATAGATGGCATACTTACATGAAGACCCCAAAGTAAGACATTTAAATATGCTGAGATTTTTCTAAAACAAATGTTCAGCGCACAATTTTTTTGTCTGTTCCTACCAGATAGTTTATCCATCTATCTCGCTTTTAACTTTTTGTGTAGCGAAATCAAATTGGAGGAGGCTGCTATCCTGCATTACACCTACACAAAGTTCTCAGATCTAACTTCAAGGAGGGATAGGTGTGGCTGCAAGCCCACTAAAGAAGATGTGAAGCGATGCTTCATCTTAGAATTTGACCGATTGGTGAGCTATCTTTTCTTCCCTTTGATGTTTATGCATAGCATCTATTGTTCTCCTATGGGTACAGGTTCACTTTGTCAACGCCACAACTGTTTTTTGGCTGAAATGTTGAAATAGTGCACTGATTTCATTTAAGCACTGACGTGGATCAAGTAAGGAAGATGCCGATCTGATGAAGAATACAAGATGAATATGGCATTTTAGACGTATTTCTTTAGAAACAAATGTTTTGTAATCGTAATCGAGTAGGAATCGTGTCAAAACCAGGGTATAAATATGAATCCATGGTGATTGTAATAGGGATCGAACAATCATACAACAAACCGGCCTTGCGCCACCTTTTCGAGTCCTTTAGTCGTGTCGTCGAAATCTTCGAGAGGAACCATCGATCCGTCGACCTCCGTAAGTATCGACAACCTTGTATCATGCTTAGTATCATGCGGTGGATTTAAGCTTGAGTCAAGAAGGCTTTTCTTGCTAGATCATGAGTCATGCGGTAGGCTAAGGTTTAGCTTGAAGCAAGTTACCGGCTCTATTAGATTTTGGCAAAGATCTAATAGATTCATCAAGTTACCTTGTGTTATTTGGGTTTTACTTTATGTTTAATTCATATAACACCCTTTTTGCCCAGTCTAAATTGGTTAGGTTCAGTTTTGATTCAAAGCAAGACATGACCACGTTACCTTACATAGCCGAATTCAAACCAATCTAGATTGCCACGTGTCGCGGGTTCAAACTCGTTGGTTTTGTATGGATCTTGACAGAGCCGGGTATCATGCGGTAGATGCAGGTTTTTGGGTCGTTTTAGAACTAATCATCCGGTGGATTAGAGCTCGAAATCGATCTGATAGGTCTATCAACATCGACGAAGCTTGTTCCTTCTTCATGGAACCCGAATCGGCTATCTAGCCGTATTCGGCAGTCCCTCAATGAGTGAAAACGTGTTCGTAACTTTGTTTTAAATAATGAATGCTTCTAGCCTTCCACGTTTAGAGTATATCATGCGGTGGATTGATCTATTCTTGGTTGGTGGCGTGATTTTAAACAAGTCGTATCATGCGGTGGATTAACTTGTTTGATTCTACGCCTGACGGGTTCGAGGGTATCTAGACATGCGGTAGACTAGTGCTTTTAGACCTATGCATTCTTGTTTATTAGAGATTTACGATCGTGCTTTCACATTTATCATGCTTTATGCCCGTTAATCGGTTGTATTTAAGTATTGTAACGATCATCTAATTAAATACCGATCTTTCATCATGATGACGTCATGCGTTCGGCAGTATGCGCTCTGCCGAATATGCATGTGAGCGCCTGCATTGCCGACAGATAGCTTGTTCATAGCTATATGCCGATCAAGATTGGCCTTGCAAGCCGTAGAGATGGAACTGTCTGGTATCATCCGGCATGTTCCAGGTTTTATATCTAAACATTTTTTCTTCCTTTGTCAGTTTCAGAGAAAATTGACTAGCACGCTTACAGGATTCAGACGATCGGGCACGTGTGAAGCCAGCTGATTCGGCTTGCTGTGTGCTTGGCGTGAGAAGCCGATTTTGCGTCAACACACTTTTTGGCACGCCCGGTGGGACACTCAAGCTTTGAAGATGCCTGAGATAAAAGAATTGCTGGATGTCACTCTTGAAGAACTGACTGAAGAGCATCAACAGATAGTGAAAGCTGCTGCAGAGCAGTTCATTAAAAAGTGCTTGCTATCTTTCGGCAAGAACAGGAGTGGTGCACCTTTTCTCAAAACAGAACTGCCAAGAGTCTTGCTGCCTGGACAGTCAGATATGAGTACAGATGAAGAAAGAGAGCGGTTTTCTGGCTTGTTATACAAGGCTCTGGGAGAAACAATGACCAATCACAATACTGCATTCTTGAATAGCTTTCGATTAATAATGATCAGTATTTTTGGTCAAGGCGTGGATAAAGCTTTTGAGCAAGAATATGGGCCACCTGGTGGACCAACGTACTTCAATACACACACGACAACTCAAAAGCCGCATGGAAAAGACAATATTGGAGAAACTGGAGCTTCTGGGACTAAAGATACGAATGGTCGCCCAATTCAGCAGGATCCTCAGCAAGCAGTACCAAAACCTCGCACATTTGGTGAAGCGGCATTCGGTACCACAGCAAATCCACCTGCATCTGCTTACAAGATATCTCCTTTGCATAACAGGTTGCAAAGAGATATGTATGGGAATGGATACTCAGAGTTCATGGATTACAATGCTATTGATGCTCTACCAAATCCTGGATATCATGGTGCTGCAGGAATACCTGCTGGAAGGCCAGGGAATCAAGACACCAATGTTGATCTCATGGTACAGAAAATGACCGATGTATTGCAGAATCAGTTCGGTCTAAAGCCTAAAAATCAAGGGTACATGTACTCATCGCCTTTCCCAGAGTGGTATCAAAGGGTGTCATTGCCTAACAGGGTTAAAGTGCCTACAGAATTTACTAAATTCTCAGGACAAGATGACACTAGTACTGTGGAGCACATAGCGCGGTATTTGATGCAGCTTGGTGAGGCGTCAGCAGATGAAGCTTTTAGAATCAGATACTTTCCTTTGTCATTGACAGGTTCAGCATTTACATGGTTTGCCTCTTTGCCCGCTCAGTCAATTTGCACCTGGAAGGATCTGGAGCAGAAATTTCATGCTCATTACTACACTGGCAGCACTGAGAAAAAGTTGGTTGATTTAACTAGCCTAAGGCAGAGAAATAATGAAACACCTACAGAATTCCTTAGGAGGTTCAGGGAAACAAAGAGTATGTGCTTCTCTCTAAATATTCCTGATGATCAGTTGGCCAGTATGGCTGTAACTGGGATGCTACCTGCAATTCGTGAAAAGCTGTTTGGAATGGAGTTTGAAGATCTGGGTCAGTTGTCAAAGAAATTGGCATTGATGAGTAACCAAGCATATGGCTTCAAGAAGGATGGCAGATTTGCCAAACATAATGATGTGGCCGAAATTTACAACCAATTCCTCGAGAGAGCAGATCAAGAAGATGAGTATGAGGACAATGAAGAGGTAGCTGCAGCAGAAATAGTATGGGGCAAAGAGCCGATCACAGTGAATCAGAAGTGGATTAAGCAGACCAAGGGCACATATGATTTTGATGTGACTAAGGCAGACAAATTATTTGATTTCCTTGTGAAAGAAGGCCGAATCAAATTACCAGAGGGGCATTCTATGCTTCGGCCTGAAGGAGTGAGAGACAAGAAGTATTGTGGATTTCATGACAGAAATTCTCATTCCATTAATGAATGCAGGGTCTTCAGAATGAGGATTCAAAAGGCTATCCAAGAGGGGCACCTGAAGTTTGACAACAGAATGAAATTGGATAGCAATCCATTCCCTCAGAGTATGATTGGGTTTTCAATCAACATGGTGAATGCTGTTGCACCTGAAGAAAAAGGGAAGATGAAAGTTTTAACTTCAGAAAAGGCAAGACAAAGTGGCTCAGTTGACCCCACTCGGCAAGTCACGGTTGAACAAATTCGCAAGAAAGATTCTCGTTTCCCGAATGATCAATTTGAAATTGGGAAATCCTCTAAGCCTAGAGTCACTTCACGTATTCTTCTCAACAAATGGCAACGACAGCAAGAAAAAGAGCGCTACCAGAGGCGTAGATATGAAGAAGAAAGGTACAGAAAAGAGCAAGAAGAATTTGCACGGGAACAGGAACGTGCACATTGGGATTGTGCTTTCTTCAGACATTGCTGGAACGAGGGTTTAAAGTTGCCTACATGGAATAATTGCCCTGAATGCAACGATAGACATGATGAATATAGACAGGATACTGTCAATCGCCGATCTGTCCATGAAAGAATTGGCAGAGTACATCTTAGTGATGATCGGCGTTTTGATGATCAACCAAGAAAGAGGCATGCTGATCACAGGTGGGTTGATCATGAAGAAGAAGAAGATCATGGGTATATTTGGCAAGAAGGGCAATGGTGTCCACCTGGCTTAAGGAAAAGCCAAAAGAGAAGAGTACAACGCTTGAGGAATCAAGAATTAAAGCAAGCAAGGCCTAGGATGAAATCAGTATGGCGTCGAAAGGACAGACCTGAAGAAGATGATCATTCGGCTCCTACATGCATGGTATGTTTCTTGCCGAATGAATTTATGGCTCCTGCTGATCAAGTTGTACAGGAGGAAGCGTTGTCAGAGATAGATGAAGTCGAACAGCTAATGGCACAATTGATGCTCAATAAGCAAGCTGTCTTTGAAAAGCCAATCCAGAATCGACACATGAAGCCACTATATTTGAAAGGATTTGTCAATGGGAAGCCTTTAACCAAGATGTTTGTCGATGGTGGAGCTGCTGTGAATGTGATGCCATATACTACATTCAGGAAGCTTGGCATGGGCCCTGGAGATTTAACACCAACGAGCATAATTCTGAATGATTTTGCTGGAAATCCTTCAGACACCAAGGGCTGTGTTCATGTAGATCTAATGATTGGGTCCAAGGTTCTGCTCACAACTTTCTTCGTCATTGAGGGCAAAGGGGCATATAGTTTGCTGCTTGGAAGAGATTGGATCCATGCAAATTGCTGTATCCCATCCACCATGCATCAACAGCTCATTCAGTGGATAGATGATGATGTGGAAATTGTCCAAGCAGATGATTCGATAAGTGTGGCAAATATGGAACCAGCTTTTTGGGAGTATCAAGGCATAGATTGTTTCTCAGGCAAAGACTGGGGAGAAGGTCCTGTTGCACCAGCCAGCAGTGATCAACAGCCGATCGAAGCAGTCGGCTCTCATAGTAATTTTTAATGGAGAATCCAATTGATGGAACTGACGGGAAGTTAGGACGTGGATTTGTGTCGGCTGATAAGCTAGAAGAAGTGGACATTGGAGATGGTGACAAACCAAGGCCGACATTCATCAGTGCAAACTTAGATTCAGTTTTCAGAGAAGAGTTGATTAAATTATTAAGAGAATACAAAGACTGCTTTGCTTGGGATTATTCGGAGATGCCTGGTTTGGACCGTTCTATTGTTGAGCATCGGTTGCCAATCAAGCCTGGTTATAAACCTTACAAACAGCCACCCCGAAAAATCTACAAGGAAGAAGTGTTGGCCGATGTGAAAAAGGAGATTGAAAGATTACTAGACGCAAATTTCATTCGGCCATGCAAATATGCGGATTGGATCTCTAATATTGTTCCTGTCTATAAGAAAAATGGAAAAATGAGGGTTTGCATAGACTTTAGAGATCTAAACAGAGCCACACCCATGGATGGATATCCAATGCCTGTTGCCGATTCATTAGTTGATGCTGCTGCTGGATACAAAGTGCTCAGTTTCATGGACGGTAACGCAGGATACAATCAGATTTATATGGCATTGGGAAGATTGAAAGTTTTAACCTCAAGGAAGGCAAGACAGGATGGCTCAGTTGATCCCACTCGGCAGATCACAATTGAACAGATTCGCCAGAAAGATCTTCGGTTCCCGAATAGCCGATTTGAAGTGGGAGAACCCTCTAAACCTAGGGTTACTACACGCATTCTCCTCAACAAGTGGCAGCGTCAGCAAGAAAAGGAGCGTTTTCAAAGGCGTAAGTATCAGGAGGAGAAGAAAAGACATGAAGAAGAAAGGCACAGGGAAGAACAAGAGGAATTTATCCGAAAACAAGAACGTGCTCATTGGGGATGTGCTTTCTTCAGACACTGTTGGAACGAAGGTTTGAAGCTTCCCACATGGAATAATTGTCCTGAATGCAATGATAGGTATGATGAATATAGGCAGGAAACTGTCAATCGCCGATCTGTCCATGAAAGAATTGGCAGGATGCATCCTAGTGATGATCGGCGTTTTAATGATCAACCAAGAAAGAGGCATGCTGATTACAGGTGGGTTGATCATGAAGAAGAAGAAGATCATCTATACTTGGTGAACAATGCTCATATTGCTAGAACTTTTAGCTCACTGCCCGTTAATCACCAGATAACATGGGTTGCCAAGTTTGTTATTGACAATTTCTGAAGCACTTTGGTATAGATTGAGAAACAATGACCAATCACAATACTGCATTCTTGAACAGCTTTCGATTAATAATGATCAGTATTTTTGGTCAAGGCGTGGATAAAGCTTTTGAGCAAGAATATGGGCCACCTGGTGGACCAACGTACTTCAATACACACACGACAACTAAAAAGCCGCATGGAAAAGACAATATTGGAGAAACTGGAGCTTATGGGACTAAAGATACGAATGGTCGCCCAATTCAGCAGGATCCTCAGCAAGCAGTACCAAAACCTCGCACATTTGGTGAAGCGGCATTCGGTACCACAACAAATCCACCTGCATCTGCTTACAAGATATCTCCTTTGCATAACAGGTTGCAAAGAGATATGTATGGGAATGGATACTCAGAGTTCATGGATTACAATGCTATTGATGCTCTACCAAATCCTGGATATCATGGTGCTGCAGGAATGCCTGCTGGAAGGCCAGGGAATCAAGACACCAATGTTGATCTCATGGTACAGAAAATGACCGATGTATTGCAGAATCAGTTCGGTCTAAAGCCTAAAAATCAAGGGTACATGTACTCATCGCCTTTCCCAGAGTGGTATCAAAGGGTGTCATTGCCTAACAGGGTTAAAGTGCCTACAGAATTTACTAAATTCTCAGGACAAGATGACACTAGTACTGTGGAGCACATAGCGCGGTATTTGATGCAGCTTGGTGAGGCGTCAGCAGATGAAGCTTTTAGAATCAGATACTTTCCTTTGTCATTGACAGGTTCAGCATTTACATGGTTTGCCTCTTTGCCCGCTCAGTCAATTTGCACCTGGAAGGATCTGGAGCAGAAATTTCATGCTCATTACTACACTGGCAGCACTGAGAAAAAGTTGGTTGATTTAACTAGCCTAAGGCAGAGAAATAATGAAACACCTACAGAATTCCTTAGGAGGTTCAGGGAAACAAAGAGTATGTGCTTCTCTCTAAATATTCCTGATGATCAGTTGGCCAGTATGGCTGTAACTGGGATGCTACCTGCAATTCGTGAAAAGCTGTTTGGAATGGAGTTTGAAGATCTGGGTCAGTTGTCAAAGAAATTGGCATTGATGAGTAACCAAGCATATGGCTTCAAGAAGGATGGCAGATTTGCCAAACATAATGATGTGGCCGAAATTTACAACCAATTCCTCGAGAGAGCAGATCAAGAAGATGAGTATGAGGACAATGAAGAGGTAGCTGCAGCAGAAATAGTATGGGGCAAAGAGCCGATCACAGTGAATCAGAAGTGGATTAAGCAGACCAAGGGCACATATGATTTTGATGTGACTAAGGCAGACAAATTATTTGATTTCCTTGTGAAAGAAGGCCGAATCAAATTACCAGAGGGGCATTCTATGCTTCGGCCTGAAGGAGTGAAAGACAAGAAGTATTGTGGATTTCATGACAGAAATTCTCATTCCATTAATGAATGCAGGGTCTTCAGAATGAGGATTCAAAAGGCTATCCAAGAGGGGCACCTGAAGTTTGACAACAGAATGAAATTGGATAGCAATCCATTCCCTCAGAGTATGATTGGGTTTTCAATCAACATGGTGAATGCTGTTGCACCTGAAGAAAAAGGGAAGATGAAAGTTTTAACTTCAGAAAAGGCAAGACAAAGTGGCTCAGTTGACCCCACTCGGCAAGTCACGATTGAACAAATTCGCAAGAAAGATTCTCGTTTCCCGAATGATCAATTTGAAATTGGGAAATCCTCTAAGCCTAGAGTCACTTCACGTATTCTTCTCAACAAATGGCAACGACAGCAAGAAAAAGAGCGCTACCAGAGGCGTAGATATGAAGAAGAAAGGTACAGAAAAGAGCAAGAAGAATTTGCACGGGAACAGGAACGTGCACATTGGGATTGTGCTTTCTTCAGACATTGCTGGAACGAGGGTTTAAAGTTGCCTACATGGAATAATTGCCCTGAATGCAACGATAGACATGATGAATATAGACAGGATACTGTCAATCGCCGATCTGTCCATGAAAGAATTGGCAGAGTACATCTTAGTGATGATCGGCGTTTTGATGATCAACCAAGAAAGAGGCATGCTGATCACAGGTGGGTTGATCATGAAGAAGAAGAAGATCATCACTAAGATGTACTCTGCCAATTCTTTCATGGACAGATCGGCGATTGACAGTACCCTGTCTATATTCATCATGTCTATCGTTGCATTCAGGGCAATTATTCCATGTAGGCAACTTTAAACCCTCGTTCCAGCAATGTCTGAAGAAAGCACAATCCCAATGTGCACGTTCCTGTTCCCGTGCAAATTCTTCTTGTTCTTCTCTGTACCTTTCTTCTTCATATCTACGCCTCTGGTAGCGCTCTTTTTCTTGCTGTCGTTGCCATTTATTGAGAAGAATACGTGAAGTGACTCTAGGCTTAGAGGATTTCCCAATTTCAAATTGACAATTCGGGGCACGAGGATCTTTCTTGTGAATCTGTTCAATCGTGACTTGCCGAGTGGGGTCAACTGAGCCACTTTGTTTTGCCTTTTCTGAAGTTAAAACTTTCATCTTCCCTTTTTCTTCAGGTGCAACAGCATTCACCATGTTGATTGAAAACCCAATCATACTCTGAGGGAATGGATTGCTATCCAATTTCATTCTGTTGTCAAACTTCAGGTGCCCCTCTTGGATAGCCTTTTGAATCCTCATTCTGAAGACCCTGCATTCATTAATGGAATGAGAATTTCTGTCATGAAATCCACAATACTTCTTGTCTCTCACTCCTTCAGGCCGAAGCATAGAATGCCCCTCTGGTAATTTGATTCGGCCTTCTTTCACAAGGAAATCAAATAATTTGTCTGCCTTAGTCACATCAAAATCATATGTGCCCTTGGTCTGCTTAATCCACTTCTGATTCACTGTGATCGGCTCTTTGCCCCATACTATTTCTGCTGCAGCTACCTCTTCATTGTCCTCATACTCATCTTCTTGATCTGCTCTCTCGAGGAATTGGTTGTAAATTTCGGCCACATCATTATGTTTGGCAAATCTGCCATCCTTCTTGAAGCCATATGCTTGGTTACTCATCAATGCCAATTTCTTTGACAACTGACCCAGATCTTCAAACTCCATTCCAAACAGCTTTTCACGAATTGCAGGTAGCATCCCAGTTACAGCCATACTGGCCAACTGATCATCAGGAATATTTAGAGAGAAGCACATACTCTTTGTTTCCCTGAACCTCCTAAGGAATTCTGTAGGTGTTTCATTATTTCTCTGCCTTAGGCTAGTTAAATCAACCAACTTTTTCTCAGTGCTGCCAGTGTAGTAATGAGCATGAAATTTCTGCTCCAGATCCTTCCAGGTGCAAATTGACTGAGCGGGCAAAGAGGCAAACCATGTAAATGCTGAACCTGTCAATGACAAAGGAAAGTATCTGATTCTAAAAGCTTCATCTGCTGACGCCTCACCAAGCTGCATCAAATACCGCGCTATGTGCTCCACAGTACTAGTGTCATCTTGTCCTGAGAATTTAGTAAATTCTGTAGGCACTTTAACCCTGTTAGGCAATGACACCCTTTGATACCACTCTGGGAAAGGCGATGAGTACATGTACCCTTGATTTTTAGGCTTTAGACCGAACTGATTCTGCAATACATCGGTCATTTTCTGTACCATGAGATCAACATTGGTGTCTTGATTCCCTGGCCTTCCAGCAGGTATTCCTGCAGCACCATGATATCCAGGATTTGGTAGAGCATCAATAGCATTGTAATCCATGAACTCTGAGTATCCATTCCCATACATATCTCTTTGCAACCTGTTATGCAAAGGAGATATCTTGTAAGCAGATGCAGGTGGATTTGCTGTGGTACCGAATGCCGCTTCACCAAATGTGCGAGGTTTTGGTACTGCTTGCTGAGGATCCTGCTGAATTGGGCGACCATTCGTATCTTTAGTCCCAGAAGCTCCAGTTTCTCCAATATTGTCTTTTCCATGCGGCTTGAGTTGTCGTGTGTGTATTGAAGTACGTTGGTCCACCAGGTGGCCCATATTCTTGCTCAAAAGCTTTATCCACGCCTTGACCAAAAATACTGATCATTATTAATCGAAAGCTATTCAAGAATGCAGTATTGTGATTGGTCATTGTTTCTCCCAGAGCCTTGTATAACAAGCCAGAAAACCGCTCTCTTTCTTCATCTGTACTCATATCTGACTGTCCAGGCAGCAAGACTCTTGGCAGTTCTGTTTTGAGAAAAGGTGCACCACTCCTGTTCTTGCCGAAAGATAGCAAGCACTTTTTAATGAACTGCTCTGCAGCAGCTTTCACTATCTGTTGATGCTCTTCAGTCAGTTCTTCAAGAGTGATATCCAACAATTCTTTTAATTCAGGCATCTTCAAAGCTTGAGTGTCCCACCGGGCGTGCCAAAAAGTGTGTTGACGCAAAATCGGCGTCTCACGCCAAGCACACAGCAAGCCGAATCAGCTGGCTTCACACGTGCCCGATCGTCTGAATCCTGTAAGCGTGCCAGTCAATTTTCCCTGAAACTAACAAAGGAAGAAAAATGTTTAGATATAAAACCTGGAACATGCCGGATGATACCAGACAGTTCCATCTCTACGGCTTGCAAGGCCAATCTTGATCGGCATATAGCTATGAACAAGCTATCTGTCGGCAATGCAGGCGCTCACATGCATATTCGGCAGAGCGCATACTGCCGAACGCATGACGTCATCATGATGAAAGATCGGTATTTTAATTAAGCGACACGTTGTAGCATGTAACCATAACCGATTATCATAACGCGACGAAATAAATAAAAGGGTGAAAGCACGATCGTAAATCTCTAATAAACAAGAATGCATAGGTCTAAAAGCACTAGTCTACCGCATGTCTAGATACCCTCGAACCCGTCAGGCGTAGAATCAAACAAGTTAATCCACCGCATGATACGACTTGTTTAAAATCACGCCACCAACCAAGAATAGATCAATCCACCGCATGATATACTCTAAACGTGGAAGGCTAGAAGCATTCATTATTTAAAACAAAGTTACGAACACGTTTTCACTCATTGAGGGACTGCCGAATACGGCTAGATAGCCGATTCGGGTTCCATGAAGAAGGAACAAGCTTCGTCGATGTTGATAGACCTATCAGATCGATTTCGAGCTCTAATCCACCGGATGATTAGTTCTAAAACGACCCAAAAACCTGCATCTACCGCATGATACCCGGCTCTGTCAAGATCCATACAAAACCAACGAGTTTGAACCCGCGACACGTGGCAATCTAGATTGATTCGAATTCGGCTATGTAAGGAAACGTGATCATGTCTTGCAATGAATCAAAACCAAACCTAACCAATCTAGACTGGGCAAAAAGAGTGTTATATGAATTAAACATAAAGTAAAACCCAAATAACACAAGGTAACTTAATGAATCTATTAGATCTTTGCCAAAATCTAATAGAGCCGATAACTCGCTTCAAGCTAAACCTTAGCCTACCG
This sequence comes from Echinochloa crus-galli, assembly GCA_900205405.1. Classification (NCBI taxonomy): domain Eukaryota; kingdom Viridiplantae; phylum Streptophyta; class Magnoliopsida; order Poales; family Poaceae; genus Echinochloa; species Echinochloa crus-galli. The sequence continues at coordinate 441,555 of OAMR01000558.1, forward strand.
CATGACTCATGATTTAACAAAGAAGCCTTCTCATACCAAGCTTAAATCCACCGCATGATACTAAGCATGATACAAGGTTGTCGATACTTACGGAGGTCGACGGATCGATGATTCCCCTCGAAAGAAACTCGACGACACGACTAAAGGACTCGAAAAGGTGGCGCAAGGCCGGTTTGTTGTATGATTGTTCGATCCCTATTACAATCACCATGGGTTCATATTTATACCCTGGTTTTGACACGATTCCTACTCGATTACGATTACAAAACGTTTGTTTCCAAAGAAATACGTCTAAAATGCCGTATTCATCTTGTATTCTTCATCAGATCGGCATCTTCCTTACTTGATCCACGTCATCACGCGTTCCCGAATGCTTTCCATAGAGCAGCTCCTTGCCGAATCGGCGACGGACTCCCGACCGCAGAATGCCTTTGCCGAACGCCCTTGAAGACAAGCTTTCCTTTCCGAACGATATCTTTTACCAATCCCGGCCCACATGTCAGTCTCTTTCTGGTGCCAAATTTTGGTGTTAACACATGCCCCTTCAATTTCGGGATAAAAGATAATTTATCTCGGAATTGACTAGAAATCCGCAACTGGATTGAATCTTTTTAGCATCCACCCTCTCTGCTCGAATCTTCGGAACTTCGGCCAAATCCAAACCCTAGCATCATCAGCTCTTTCAAGCTTCAATCCTCAAATGGCGGACCAAGATCAAGTTCTCCGGGTAATTTTCACTCCTCTTCAAGCACATTCGGCATCATTTTTTGAATCACATCTTAAATTTTCCTTTCGCTTTTTTCTGTTCTTGGTAGGCTCTTGCGGCCGAACTTTTGATTCCCACCGAGGAGAAAGCACCCACTTATTTTCTTGGGCCCGTAGGAGATTCAGACCCCTCTGAGCTGATTGCTGCCGAATCTCAGCGAATTCCTTTTAAAGCTTCATTGACAAAGCCTCATGAATGGCAAGATGCCTTCAAGAACTGGCCTTTGCCCCCAATTGCTGGCTGGAGAAACTGGTACAAGAGGGTTTTTGATGATAAAAGCCCTCAAACCAAGAACTGGGACAAACTCTGCATTTCACATTGTTTAGAGCTATCTTTAGCCGAAACACCCAAGAATGAGAGTCTCCTCATTGCGGCTTGTCACTTTTGGTCTAATGGCGCAAATGCTTTCTTCTTCGGTCATAGACCGATGTCTCCCACCTTGGCCGATGCTTACATGATGACCGGCCTGAATATCACAGAATCTGTGCGCCCATACAAGTACAAGGGCTCCTCCAAATGCCGGATGATACCAGACAGTTCCATCTCTACGGCTTGCAAGGCCAATCTTGATCGGCATATAGCTATGAACAAGCTATCTGTCGGCAATGCAGGCGCTCACATGCATATTAGGCAGAGCGCATACTGCCGAACGCATGACGTCATCATGATGAAAAATCGGTATTTTAATTAAGCGATACGTTGTAGCATGTAACCATAACCGATTATCATAACGCGACGAAATAAATAAAAGGGTGAAAGCACGATCGTAAATCTCTAATAAACAAGAATGCATAGGTCTAAAAGCACTAGTCTACCGCATGTCTAGATACCCTCGAACCCGTCAGGCGTAGAATCAAACAAGTTAATCCACCGCATGATACGACTTGTTTAAAATCACGCCACCAACCAAGAATAGATCAATCCACCGCATGATATACTCTAAACGTGGAAGGCTAGAAGCATTCATTATTTAAAACAAAGTTACGAACACGTTTTCACTCATTGAGGGACTGCCGAATACGGCTAGATAGCCGATTCGGGTTCCATGAAGAAGGAACAAGCTTCGTCGATGTTGATAGACCTATCAGATCGATTTCGAGCTCTAATCCACCGGATGATTAGTTCTAAAACGACCCAAAAACCTGCATCTACCGCATGATACCCGGCTCTGTCAAGATCCATACAAAACCAACGAGTTTGAACCCGCGACACGTGGCAATCTAGATTGATTCGAATTCGGCTATGTAAGGAAACGTGATCATGTCTTGCAATGAATCAAAACCAAA
>OAMR01000558.1:463420-500577 GCA_900205405.1 Echinochloa crus-galli
TAATTGGTGAGCCGTGGAAGGCATCAGCGATGGCTGACAACAACAGCCCTGTCCCACCCATGCAAGAGGACAACGACACGTTCTTTGCGAATCAACTTTTCAATATTGTAACCCAACCAATGTCCATGGATGATGTGTTGGGGATCATTGGAAGGGCCGAAAATGTTGAAGGGGCCGCCAATGTCCAGGGCGAACGTGTCCAGGGCAGCACTATTGAAGGGGCCGGTAACGAGCCCTCGTCTAGTCAGGTGTGTATATAGATAACATAAATTTGTACTGTACATGTCAATTATGTATACCATCTCTATATCATCTCGTATATATGTAATTTGTGTAGGCCGCCTCTGCTAAGAAATCAAAACGATCGACCACGAAGAAGCTGAAGGATGTCAAGTTACACATCACCCGAGTGGAGGATGACGGGGAGCCAGTTGAGCCCCCAAAAGTGGCCAAGAAATTTGTATCTCAGTGCGGGGTAATTGTACGGGACAATGTGCCCATTAGTATCAGAAAATGGAAGTCCACGGACCCCACTGAGGAGTACGTGCTCCCCGATACAGAGAAGGAGATGCTATGGAGGGAATTAAAGGCAATATTCGACTGGCCTAGCACTCATGAAGCAGAACTGAGGGATTGGACAATGAAGAAGATGGCAGTTCTGTTTCAGGATTTCAAGAAGAAGTTGTACTCGCAATTTCTCAAAACCGGAGAGGCCCCGGATCCTGAGAAGTATAAGAAGATCAATGATGAGGAGTGGGAAGCATTCCTTGAGTACAAAACCTCCGAAGAGGGTGCAACGGCTAGCGCTAGAAACGCTGGAAACGCCGCAAATAAGAAGTACTCGCATAAGATGGGTTCGGGAGGTTACAAGGCAAGCATCGCTAAATGGGAGAAGATGGAAGAAGATCTATATGCTAGAGGCATCACTCCAGCGACACATGACTGGCCCACAAGGACCAAGCATTGGTACTATGGTCATGGAGGCACCCTAAGCCCAATCGACGGCTCCTTAGTTTTTCCCGAGGACTTGCGAGAACTAGCTCAGCGTCTCCTCGATATCCTCAGGGCATCTGATAGGGGAGAATTTGTTGCCGATAGAGACAGAGATGAGCTAACCTATGCCTTAGGGAACAAGGAGCATCCTGGACGGACGCGCGGCGTAGGCACAAGCGTCTCATGGAAGAAAGGTTTCCAAGAGCACGCCGCCACCTATAGGAGCCGTTCGAGGAAGAAGGCCGAATATGAGCAGAGGGTGAGGGACCTAGAGCAAACGGTTGCCGCCCAGGGCTCAAAGCTCCAAGAAATGGAGTCAGAGATGGAGCGACGGATGAAGGTAGCATGGCTGCAGATACAACAAGCCACAAGCGGGACCGGTTCCACGGAGCCTGCACCTCTCCAACAAGTCGCAGGCGGGACCGGTTCCACAGAGCATGCACCTCTCCAAGATGCGGCCCTTATTAGCCCTCCACAACAATATCAAAGCAGTCACGCTTCCACACAGGCCGCCGAAGCGGTCCGTTACACCGTGGATGAAATAACTCAACGGACCGCGTGCGAGCTTGTCGTCAGGCAGAAGAACTTAGCTGTGGTGGTACGTATGCGACCTTAGTTCATACTGCATACATTTCACCGTAAATACCATTCATTTACTAACTTTCTTTGTGGCTACTAAATGATCAGGTCGCATACGGTATGACCAAACGTGTGGAAGAAGGGCAAAAATGGCACTGCAATGACATTCCACATGGTTACGTACCTGTTGAGGTGGAGCAAGTCGTCGCCAACTGGGAAGACTTGGAACTTGACGTCCCCGGAGGTGACGGAGAAACAAAACTCGGTCAGTGTTCTCACTGCATCATTCTATGGAGCAAGGCAGACGTCGTCATACCCGGTACACCTGCGGCTACCAACAAGCCTCCGTCACCTCCCCCGTCTCCAAGAGATCCACCGGATCATGACGATTCTCCGGGAGCTCCTGATGCAAGCCCGTCCCCTCCGCCGCGGAGGTCTCCGTCCCCTCCGCCGAAGAGGCAGCGCCGCACTAAAGCCTCCGCCCCCACTCCACCAGGGAAGAGGGTGCGGAAACCCAAAGAGAAGCCCGCACCACAGAAAAAAGCGGCTGAGAAGACCCCAGAAGAGCTCGAAGCCTGGGTGAAAGCAGACACAAAGAGGCAAATGGCCGAGTGGAGGAAAAAACCGGAGCCAGAGCCGAAGCTTGATCCCACTGTCGTCAAGTCATTCCTCGGTAATTTGAGCAAGGGTCAACAGAAGGAAGTACTAATAACAGACTATGACCGCTCATTACTCAAATCTCGCCGGAAGCGGAAGGCTGCAGATAAGGAGGCGGGCACATCCAAAAAGGTTCCTCAGCTCGGCCAGCAACCTCAACAGCCCTTGGCTCCATTGCCAACTCCGCACGAGCTACACCTAGCAGAATTTGAGGCCGAGACAGGACTATCCAGAGAACAACTCCTGGGGGAAGCAGACGTGCCTGTAAACACAACGTTGAAGTGGCCGTTTAAGCTTGGCGAGCCTATGGTCCCTCCTGAAATGGAGACCACGCTACAGACGAAGATGCGCCGATTCCATGACTGGTACTTGGAAGAATCAAGAAGGAATAAACGGCGCATGATCAAAGTAGGCGTGAAGGACCAGGATTTCTACAATGGCGACGTGGATTCGGTCTGGCTGAGGTTTAAGGATATATATGAGCTGTACCACCACGACGCCATGGACGTGGATTTGATCACCTGTTGGACACTGTAAGTACTTTGTTGTTGTTTACAATTCACAGTTTGAAAACAATAATTCCAATCTATGCTGACGCGGGCTTTATTTATTGCTTAACATATGCAGAATGGAGATTCAAAAATGTCGGAGAGACAGTATATATGACGTTGGATTCGTGGATCCTCGAAGGATAAGTGAAGCAATGATACTGCACAATCCTGAGGAAACATATCAGAACCTATACAAGTATATTCACAAACAACATTATTGCGAGTCCATACTAATACCGTACAACATCGAGTGAGTACATACACAGGCTTCTTCTTCTTATACTGTCTGTGTACTAATTCATTTCTGATTATAATGTATACATGTGCACAGATTCCACTGGTTCTTAATAATATTGTGTCCTGACCGGGGTGTCGTGAACGTCTTTGATTCGTTGCACACTCCAAAAGAAAAACTACAGAACATCATGGACATGATGACAAGGTGATGTATATTTTCCCCTACTTAATTCACCCCTTACACTCGCAATGACTTAACTCAATTTTTTTGTTCGCAGGGCCTGGATTCAATTCCGTCAAGAACACCCGGGAATTCAACATGAAACACTAAAATGGAACATTGGCTTTCCGGTAAGCAAGTAATTTGTACATGTAGGCCTCGGCTAATATATTATATGAATTTTACTTAATTTCTTTTGGTCGACAGTGTGCCAAACAGGACATCTGCACCGGGTGGGAAATGCCTTTTGCACCGGGTTTCCCACCCGGTGCAACTAATCCGAGGCTAAAGGGTAAGACCTTTAGCACCGGGTGGCATACCCGGTGCTAAAGGTACCCTTTAGCACCGGTTATGCCACCCGGTGCTAAAGGTCTTACCCTTTAGCCTCGGATTAGTTGCACCGGGTGGAAAACCCGGTGCTAAAGGGCTTTCCCACCCGGTGCAGATATCTTGTATTCTGGTAGTGTATGTTTGATGAACTATATATAATAATTCCAGTAAAGATCGCAGAATGCATGCCCGTTTAATTGTTCTGATGATGGAAAATATCTACTACTGCTTTCACATGCGTGTGGAGCATTGATACGTTAGAAAATTCTATTATAGCAAGAGATATATTCGTATAGTATAATGCAAGACCCCATCGAGTGTAATGCTAGGCATGCACCATCATCAAAGTTCAAAGATACTTTTGCTGGTGCGACGTTTAATTTATCCATTCGCACATACAGAAATGGAAAGAAAACGAATCACACACCAATTAGGATGCAACCAGAGAGATCGATCAATCTCGCGCTTCTCGGTTTTTCTACTTTCTAGGCAAAGACACAGCAATGCTGCGTGCTTTCCGCACCAAAGTTTTACTAGCTTTTGCATGCAATACGTTAGACAGAAGACGCGTGACGTGTGACGGAGATGGACGTGGCTCTATACGGCGCCGCGCCGCGCGGCATGCAGCTTCTCATTTCCACCGTGATCCACTATAACGTAATGTAGATAGAATGCATGCAGTACTATACGGGCATGCAAAGACACTCGCGACTCGCAGTATATGGAATATTAATGTGCACACCAGCTAGCATCCTCGATCTGCCAACTACGAACAGAAGTCGAAGACACGCAGGCACGGATAGGTGGGGGCAGGGGGGAGCGGACACGCAGGCTCACACGCAGGGACGGCGCAGGGCAGCCGCGCGCCGCATGCATGAGCAGGAAGCGGCGCGCTCGCCCACTGGCATGTGGGGCCCGGCTCATGCATCAGGCACTCTCGGAAGAGGCCAAGCGACGAGACGTGTCAGGATGGATTCGGATCGGATACGCATGGATTCGAATTCGGATGTTACTTTTTATCATATTTTAATTCGAATTCGGATCGGATACGGATCTTATCGAATATCTACGAATACAAATCTTATCGGATACGAATACAAAACGGATAGATTTTGCTTTTTTATCGATGGTAAAAAATAAGTTACTACTAGTGAGTAAATATATTTTATTCATTAAAAAATAACATAATATATTTAAAATTGACACAAATAGCCAAATTAAAATTCCCAAATCCTACCGGGAGAGGGCTCTCCATTTGGATCTATCGCGAGAGCCCTCCCATCGCCGTCCATCTACCATCCAACGCCAGCTCGCGCATATCCTTTATTTTATCGTGTGGTTTATCTGTTGCTGACGGGAGAGAGTAACTGCAGAGATATTTTACCCCTTCCATTCCCGTGCTCAGAGACTTCAGAAGGCGAGACGACTGGCTCGAGGCGAGGCAAAGGCCGACGAGCAGAGGTGGAGAGCTGGGAGTGGAGGCGCTGCACGACGGCGAGTGGAGGCAGCGAGCGGGGAGCAAAGGCGTTGCGCTCTGCTCGTCGCCGATCTGCATCGAGGAGATGCGCTCCATCGAGATGCTCTGCTCGCCGCCGATCTGCGTCGAGGAGATGCGCTCCATCGAGGAGAGGTGCTGCGGCTTGGTCTACTGCGCCCCAAGTACATCTCGAGGGGTCATCTCGATGGCTTCGAACGCCGTGCCGCCGATTCAAGCAAGGGGCAACATGGAGTCACAGATCCAGGAAAGTGAATATCCCCTTCATATCCATGCTCGTGCATGTATTTGGATCGAACTAGATGCTGATTTAGTGTTATAATGTTGTTCTTAGTTAGATCTGCTAGTGTAGCAACCATGGGATTCGAAATTTCTTGTGGGATCCGAACTATGGTCAGGCGGAGGTCTAGGTTTATGTTGATTCTCACTAAATTGCAGTTGAAGGGGTCATGCATCTCTTATGTTCTCCTCAGATCGAGGAGTGCTAGAAGAAGGTCGTCGTAAGAGAACATAAGAGATGAACTGCTCTATTTATCAATTTGTTTGCAGAAGAAAATTTGATTAGTTTGTGTACAGAAGGAAATTTGAATGAGCCGCGCTATTTCCGAAGATTCAATTGTCATGTACTAGAGGTTGATCAGGTTATGCCTTCTATCAAACTACGGATCAATTACATATTCAGTAAATTTTAGTCATGTTAGTTCTGTTCCTTACATCAAATTCTAAATTGGAGTGGAGTGATGATTTAGTTTGTGTTGGGTGCATAAATCATGTTGTTTACTGAATTTTCTTTTTGTTGTGAACTATTTGGGAATTCTCACCATGAGTTTCCAAAGGACTATTCGGAAATTTTATTCTGCTTTCCTTTATGGATTTCTTCTACTTTACCAATGCTTTTCATATGGCCGTATAGAGATATAGTCAGCCTGTTCGCTTCTGTCTTTTGCAGCCACTTCTGCTGTAGTACAGCACGTCGTTCGACTACAGGCCATCTAAGCTTGTGTTTGCTGGCTGCTTGTGCTCCTGGTGGGCTGCAGAAGCTGTAGCGGCTGCTGCTGGCTATGGTATCCGCAATGCTGCAACAACAAGCACTACCGAACATGCAAAGTAATTGTATGGATTACTATTGTAGTTTCCTGACCTTCTCATGCCTTTTTATCGTTTCATTTGTTGATATGATTCCTTTCCACGTGTTACTGTTCAGGACTGGTTAGCAGCTTGGCAGCTTTTGGGCCAATGATAGTTTGTTTGGTGAGTATATTCATATGTTTTTTTTTTGATATGGCAATGTCTAGTGTCTCCTACACAGGATCTGAGGGATGGGTTTTGTACGAGTTGTGTCACTAACAAATCAATGCAAGAGCTTAATCTTAAGAATATCTAGTGTGATGACTGCATTTTCCTCCATATATACCATATCATGCCCTTAATAACCAAATCTCACTTTTTGAGTTGCATTTCCCCCCTTTTCATCCTTTGTAGTTTTGCTCTAGTATTTATATCTAATTGTATTCCTCCTAAGGTATTGTCGATGGTAGATATGTGTTGCACTCATTGTCAACTAATGTTTTCATGTACTTTTTTCACATGAGAAATATCTGAATGAATTATGGGCATTATCCTGTTGCTCTCTCAAGTAGGCTTTAGGTTTACATCCTTCTTAGTGTATTGCCCTTTTTTCTAGAATTGTCCTGTTGTGATTATTTTCACATACAAGAAAGAACCTACCACCAATATATATAACAAAAGAAGTAACTTATAATGATAACTATGATACACGAAGTAACATTATATTTTTCCACTACATGATATGTAACTATGTTGCATTAGGAAGTAACTTTTCAATTGTTTAGTTGTACACAAAAAAACTTATATAGTTGAGCTATATATAGTTGAATAGTGAGTAATTTTTCAATATTTTGTACTTGCATTCAAGTCAGGGCCACATAATATTTTTGGGGGAGTGGCTATGTGTTCTTGGTACCCACTGAATGCCACATATTCAATAGATATGCCACAATCAGTTACCTCCCCCATTGTGATCGTTGCAGTTATTCAATATTGATACTTTTGGCTTTTTGGATGTTAGCTGAAATAAAATTACCAGGTTATTATTCTCACGGAACATTGTGCATGATGTTTATCAAGTTTACTTTTATTTGATCTTTCTAATTTAGCATGCTTTAAAGTTACAAGACGAATGGTACAAGAAGTAGCTCTAGTGTTTTTAGTGGGTGCTGAGTTGCATAACTCTTTAATTGGGCCCATAAAAATCCAAAGGTGCTGGCATCAGGTATGTTGTATGTGGAATCAGATGTTTACTCACTTTTGCATACCTTGTGATTCAGAGTTTGGTGCCCTCCTTGATCCATTCAAATCTTAGCACCTACCTTTTCTTAACTCACTTTTTGTAATTTTTTATTTTTCAAGAACTTGGTCTGATAATATTACCCCTACTTTGTCACATTTCAAGGCGCATCTAAGTCTGACAGCTCATATTAGGGTGGGTGCTAGTGTCTACATTGTAATCAAGTGGCATTGCATATTTGTGGGTATGCCACAACCATGCACTTATTTTTTATCATTGTTTATAATAATCTAGTTAACATAACACTGATATATGAGCTAAACTGCCCCGAATTTCGAACATCTAGTAAGTAACTAATTATGTATTTATATTGTATAGGAAGTAACTTGCTCTATCTTCAGTTATATTAGAAGTAACTAGTTATCTATTTTAGATGAGACAGGAAGTTAGCTCACCTGTTATTCTGCCAGCATATTCAACGCATACTTCTACTTAGTAAATTTCCTTGAGTGACATTTTTGTCTCTACTTGAAAAAAATCTGCCCCATAATAATGTTTTGTCGGTGATGGTTGCTTATAGCACAACATAGTTAGTATGTTTTTATTAGTGTATACATGGTATCAGTAGACCCACAAGAATTCTTATCAGTAGCTTTACTATTATCTGGCTCTGCATATTTAACTATATAAAAGCATGTAGTCCAATCTTTTATATGTAGCATATGTCTGCACAATATTAAAGCAACTCATATTTTATTTTCGTCTTCTAGTAAAACTTCATTATTTCAAATAATGTTTCATTAATTTTAAAAGTAATGTGTGTCTAAACTCTAGACTCACAATTTATGTTTATGTCTTGCTCAATATTTTCTATCCACAGACTAAATTATAGTTATACATCATAAACATCATGCTACCACAAATACCAGACGTACAAAATAACTTATCATATTTCTAGTTGAACACTAAGTAGCTTTTCTATGTTTTTAGTTTTGCAGTAAGTAACTTTTTGGATCTACATACTACAAAAAAGTAATGGAGATCAGTTTTTATTGGTCTAGAAAGTAACTGATCATATTTTTAGTTGAACAATAAGTAACATAAATCAGTTTTTAGTTTAAGAGGAAGTAAGTTTTTTTAGATATATACACTGAAAAATAAATGAACCAACTATTATAAGTAACTACAAAGAGGGTATGCTATATGCTCTTGCAGATCATGACAAACAGTAAATATAGATAAAAAATTGGTTGATGAAATAAAACTAAATGCTAAAAGCACCTCTCAAGGATCATTCGATAGATTCATTAACCTTTGGTGCACCAAAACTCAGCATGCATCATATCCTCAAGTTGGCATTGATAGCTGCTTTATTTTTCCTTTAGTGAATATTCTATATAGCTCGTGTGCTTTGAATTAGTTAGAGCATTAGGTTGTAGGCTTGCTTGGCTCAGCCCAAGCTGCAGCTATCTAGCGCTATAATAGTAGAAAGCCATATGTCATGCTTGTTTTCCTGGTCACTTTTTGAAGTTGTGATTTGACATTTTTTTCCATAATGATCTTTTTGACCAATGACAATCTACACCGTTACAAACTTAAATCAAGATTTCTGTGAACTTATTTAAGTGAAAGAAAATATAACTGAATAATTTTTGGATGTTTTCCAACTAGAGCTTATGTTTAGGAATGAAAGTGTAAAACAAAGTAGTAAATAACACAATGGTTGATTGGACTAAGTTATGGATGAGTGCTGAATATACAGATCATACAAACAAGATCCGGTATTTTTATTGTTGACCTGATGCACTTGAGATGAAGGCCTCCCCATTGTGCATAGCTTTCCTATTTTTAATAGTTATTGATAACATACAAAGTAACATACAAATTATTTTAAAATATAGGAAGTAACTAAGGAATGATTTACATCATATAGGAAGTAACTTGCCCCTAATATGCATGTTATAGCAAGTAAATTTATCCTAGCTATTCATGGAAACATAAGAAATAACTTGAAAAATAAACATATGATTTAATAAGTAACTTTTACACAGTTTACAAGGTAAAACAAAGTAACTTGAACATGATTTGCATAACAAAGAAAATAACTTGGAAACATACATTTGATTTTAAAAAGTAACTTTAAAATAGTTTACATGCCAAAGAAAGTAACTTGCCCACTAATGTTCATAGAAAAGGAGGTAATTTGTCTCTCATGTTTTATGTTTTTGAAATTTAATAGAGCTTGCCCTAAGTGAAGAACTTGATATGAAGATCTATTTTTAGCTTCTCCAATCACTTTGATCATTTTAATGTTATAAGTACATACCTATGTATATCTTTTAAGATTTTTATTCATCATTTTTTTACTTCTTTATGTATCTAAGCTTTACTTTGTTCTGATCCATTTTCCTTTGTGTGTCATCCACATGCAGATCATGTACCTACTGCTTGAAAACAAGGTGTCTATGGAATATTGCCACTGGTTCCAGTATGGTGGGGTCTTAATATGAGGGCTCAACATTTTGAAGTTTTTGACTCAGGGGAGAAAATGACAAGGACCTATTAGAAATCTTTGATGTGTTTGAGTGTAAAACAGGCACATACATAGATATGTCTCTAGAAAATTGTATACTCTGGGTGAACTTAAATCACAACTGCTGAATTTCTGGATGAATACACCATGTGCTGATTCTTGGATCTCCATGTTGTTCTCCATTGTATTGGCACTTGTTTTGTCCGTTTTCTATATTTGGTTCATGGTTGAATGCTGGCACGTAGACTTCCAATCCAGATTTTTCTGTCTCTACCTTTATCTGGGCCATTTCTTAGTTGCTTTTGTCTGTTGTATGTTTGAATGTGTTGTGTTTCTTTTTTAGTGACGACCTTTCCCGCGCTTTTTTCTAGGTCTTGTTTCTCGTGATTTTAACCGCGGGGTACCATCCTTCGCTGGCTTGCTACTTGCGTGTTTTGTGCGGTCATCTGCCCACCCAACCAGCCCCCTTCCCTTTTTAGATACAGATAAGACACCGATGACTATATATGGTATATTTGGGGGGCTCTCCAGTTAGTGCTAAATAGAGAGGGCTCTCCGTGTAGTCACCTCCATTAAAATTAATTGAATTATTGGACTAAAATATCACTAGTATTATTGGATTAAAATAATTATTTATTTGATATTTTAAAATAGTTTAGATGATGTACAATATTTTTAGGTAACAATATTAAATTAACATCATTTTGTAATTATTAATTAGTCATTAAAATAAGTGTTAAATAGTTTTATCACTACTTTATTCTACACGGATACGAATAATGTCGGATGTTTCGAATTTTTGTCGAATACGAATGTGGAATCGGATAGAGAAAAATACTGAAAAACGAATTCGGATACATCCATTTAACATTCATATTAAAATTGAATACAGATACGGATATTCATATTAGTATTTTTTTCGAATACGGATACGGATAATTCGGATGTTCAGAAATCCAAATCCATCCTGAGAGACGTGGGCTTGCATCGTGGGACGTGCATGGACTTTCGGCACTTCGGCTTCGGATGGAACCCAGCAAACAAACCCGGCCATGCGGTTGTCATGCACGGCCACAGCAGGCCCACCGAACTATCCATGGTTTTCGACCCATTCACTTTGCTTATCAGCAGTCAGTCCCCATGCCACCCTACATGAAGGACAATGGCTCAACAACAACATGGGTAGTACAAGACATGAGCTGTCCACGTCAGGTTTTGTTCTCTCCCTCGACCGCTTTCTTTCTATAATCTGATATAGTGACCGCCGGTGGATCGAGGAGCTCATTGATGTGCTGGTAAATGAGCCACCATCATAAATGAGTGAGTGAGTGGGTGATGAAAATAATGATGAAAAATCAGTATGATTAATTTATTACTACATATCATATCATAGCCTTCCAAAATAACGATGAAAATTTATTTTTATATTTTATAAAAATACTTTATGTGTTCATCTATCATACTACAAAATTTTAATTTGAAATATCACTTGTATATGGAGAAAAAAAGATAAAATTTACGATGAGGTAGATTGGACTGATTGAGATAGTTGTTAGTGTAAATGAACCAAAACAAATTTTAGGGGATTATCTAGACTTTATTTATACTTAAAAGTAGTAATTTGAACTTTTTCCTTTCAAAATATGAAGTTAGCTCAATTATCTGAAACATCCTTTGGGTTTGGGGGGCAGTGCTTCACACTTCGTAGTGCATAAAAAGCGTAACTAAGGATGTGTTTGGTTGGGAAGCCAAACGGAACGGAGCCATTCCATATCCTGTTTGATTCGCGAGCGTGGGAGTGGAGCCATACCCCGGAGCGAATATTCCCTCCAGGTACCGGACGAGCTCGCTCCAAGAAAACGAGCGAACATGTGCGCTCCCGTCTCTCCCTCCGACGCCATCCTGCCTCCCTTCTTCCTCCCCACGCCGTCCCCCTCCCTTCCCCGCGCGCCTGCCATCTCCACTCCCTCCGCCGCCCCTGCGCGAGGTGCGCGACGGCGGCCGCGGGGCAGGGGGTGCCATGGGAGGTGCTCGAGGAGAGGGTGAAGTTTACTGGGTGGATGACAACTGGGGCCCATGTAACGTGGTTTAACGGCAGAGGATCCTGATGGTGTCCATCCCTTCATCCAAACATAAAAATGGAGCCGTTCCATTCTCCCTACCAAACATAAAAATGGACCCGTTCCATTCTTTCGATCTAGAATGAAACCGTTCCATCCCACCTCACTCTTCTACCAAACACACCCTAAAGTTTGCATTCGAAGTGCTTCGTTCGGTCCATGCAATCAATCCGATCCGACTTTGCACCCTACATAGGCAAAAGGCAAAGTGTCGCGTCCCCTTTTTTTCTTCTTTAAATTGGTTCAGCTCCTATCCATTGAGGCATTCACGATCTCGATCGACTAGCCATTAGCCTTTGCCTCATCCTCCTGGTGCAGTGGTGCCAATAACGTAGCCTGCTTTCATTAGCTTCCCAGGAGAAAATGTCGTGGCCGTTCGCTTTCCTACTGCCAGGGGCAGCTAGAAGTCATCGGGCCAAATTTAGAGAAATTTGATATATAAAAAACTAAAACGATCTTGGAGTGGGGAAGTACTGACTGATCATCTAAAGTCCAACACTGTTCGCTTGGATTCGGGCGAAGCCATGGCAAAGCGAGCAGACAGGTTGCTGTGGTGGATCACCACTCACCAGTCACCAGTTTCTTTACTACAGTACAGTGCAAGAACAGGAACTCCCATACTCCACGGAACACCGCTACTACAACTGCCGGCATGGACATTAATCAATTCCTTGAATGCAACACAGAAGCCGGCATACAGTATATATTACTAAAGGACCAGAGGCAGGTCAAGATTCTTACGGGTCATACTCATTGTATTCCTGGATCTCAGTGGAATTTGAGAGACTGGAAGTGACACAAGTAAAGGGTGCAATTCAAGAATATAATGCCTGAAGGTTCACCCCCAACACATAACTATTCTGCTAATCAGTATTCCATGCTGGCAAAACTGGCAGTTTCAGAGTTCAAGCTATTTGAAATGGTATGTAGTTCTGCATGCTGGTTAAATTGCCCGCTTGCTATATATCTGGCAAATATTTTCTGAAAAGTGATGCAGAAGTTCCAAACTATAAACATATACACAACAACAACAAAAGAGAGCCATAACTAATTCAATTAAATTCAAAAAATATGAAACCAGCACCATAAAAATTCTAAAAATTTAACCTATGTGTTGGTGCTCTATCTAGAGTTATTTGGATCTTACTTATTTTTGTTCCTTATTTTTTCACTTCTTCTAGTCATACTTATTAATAATTTAAATTATTGTTTTGCAATAGAGGACCAACATGCAGGTTACTTTTTTAGAAATTTTCGAGTGCCAATTTGATAATTTTTGGACTTCAAATAAATTAGTTATGAATTTTTTAAGATTCAACCATTTTTTTAAAAAAATCCAGAAAACCGTAAACCACAATTGAAACCAACCAGAGGTCCTAATTTGCACGGATTCGACTGTTGGATGGCCTATGATGTCTGGTTTGAAGAGGGTTGAGAATCAGACTTCTATGATTGTTGGAGGGTGTAAATTAGACTTTTCCCTAAATAAAAACCTGTCACTTCTTTTTTGCATGAGATGCACTTAATTTTAAATGGGTTCTCAACATAAATAGGGAAAAGTCTAATTTACACCCTCCAACAATCATAGAAGTCTGATTCTCAACCCTCTTCAAACCAGACATCATAGGCCATCCAACAGGAGAATCAGAATCTTCTTTTTGCATAGTAAATTGACATTTTGATGTGATGAGAATCTTCTTTTTAGTATAGTGAAAATTTGAGATCTAAACAAAGCCTTACTAAAGGACCAGAGGTAGGTCAAGATTCTTACAGGTCATGCCCAATTCCTGGATCTCAGTGGAATTTGAGAGACTGGAAGTGGCAAGAGTAAAGGGTACAATTCAAGAATATAATATAATGCCTGAACGTTCACCCCCAACATAAAACTATTCTGCTAATCAGTATTCCATTCCATGTTGGCAAAACTGGCAGTTTCAGAGTTCAAGCGATTTGAAACGGTCTGTAGTTCTGCATGCTGGTTAAATTGCCCGCTTGCTATATATCTGGCAAATATTTTCTGAAAAGTGATGCAGAATTTCCAAACTACAAACATATACACAACAAAAGAGCGTATTTCTTGGTCTGGTACTTCTATCAGCTCCTTCAGCGTTGGGAATCTTCATCTCAAACATTCTTCTATACGGCATGGTGAGCTTACTTGGCACTTTTGTACATGTTGTCAATCACGCCCTGCAAATTGAAAGGTACCAACTCAGAAAAGCTCTGTTGTTTGAGCGAAAGGCATCACCAAACCCATAAAGCAAAAGAACTCTGATAAAATGGAATAACGATAGCCTCAGAGGAGGTATCCAAGTTATAAAGAGAAATGCCATCCTGTTCATAGCTTAGACTAATTCAAGCACATTTCAACAAAGGACAGAAAGAGTCAAGAGTCATGCGTGCATGTAAGGTCCTGTTGGCATGAATTCAGTTCAAGAAATGTTTTCGGAGTAAGAAGAAACTATGAAAACAATTTTTCTTGTTTTTGTCTTCTAGTAGAAACTGAGAAACAATTCTGGTTTCTGACTCTGAACCCTGAGCCGTTTGGTAGGGTTTCTTCGACTTCTCTCTTGAAACCATTTGCGTTTGGATGTGTTTCTTCAGTTTCTGGCAAAAACCAGAAGAAAAAAACAAAAAAAAAAACTACCAAATGGGCCCTAAACAAAATGCACTGGACCTACTCTGACAATACTTCGAAGAGCTGTACCTGGTAGTACTTGAGCAGCTGTGGCCGCTTCTTTTTATATGTCGGAGTGATCAAGTCACGATCCATGTCAAAGGGCACTGGTTCGAGGTGCACATCTTTGATGAATTCAAAACCTTTGAGCTGAGGAAACAGATGGGAGTTATGGCATGCACTCCCGGATTGAGTAGACAGGAATTGCTACAAAAAAATTGAATAAGAGAACAATCATATCCTCACCTTCTTCTCTTTTCCTATTCTTGACAGTTCTCCTAAAATGTATTCTTTTGCTTTTGGATTCTGGCACAAGGATTCAAAATCATCATTTATTCCATTTGCTGCAGCCCAACTCTCAAGAGCCTCCTTGTTGGGATTGACCACAGCAACAAGGAAGGATTCAAAGCTGTTCCCATATATCCATATCTGAAAAGTTGTTCAAAAAGATCGAACAAAATTCAAATTCCTTCAGTATACAAATAGAAATAGGAGGGAAGCGTGAGCAAATCAGTCCAGTGTTACATTTTCATATGTCAAACAATGTTACTGAAAATCAGAGACCATACCGAGTCTATGTCAGAAACAAGGCCATAAATATTCTCCAAATTTTCAACTGCCACGTATTCTCCCTGTGAAAGTTTAAATATATTCTTTTTGCGGTCTATGATTTTCATACTTCCATCAGGTTGCCACTCACCAATGTCACCTGCAAGCAGAATAGGGAAACGTGTCAAAATCAAAGCTTGATGAGGCATAAAATAGAACGTTTTGGTACCTGACTGGAACCCTGAGAGGATTTTTACAAGGAAATTGAACGGTAAAATATGCACATCATAAAAATTGCAATCCCTATGTCAAAACTTTACAGAGCAACAGCATGGGCAATCAATGAGCAATACGCACCAGTATGGAACCATCCATCAATCAAGACCTCCTTTGTAAGGTCTTCACGCTTATAGTATCCTGAGAATAATGTTTCTCCCCTGATGCAGATTTCTCCGCGAGCTGGGCTCCCAAGTGCATCATAATTCATTTCTGGGACAGACTCCAAACGAACATCAATATTTGGCACTGGAGGGCCAACAGTTCCGATCATGGACATCTGATTTGGTAAAGAGACAAATGATCCAGCACAAGTTTCCGTGAGACCTAAAAGAAACGAAGACAAGTCAAGATTCCAGTACAGATAATTCTGTTCACACCCTCAATAAAGCATCAGCTTGCACATACATAAGGGTATGATCTAGCTTTGCTAAAAGAACACACTAAGCCTTTACTTTTTCTCTATTTATGTGGAGAACCCATTTAAAATTAAGTGCAACTCATGCAAAGAATAAGTGACAGGTTTTTATTTAGAGAAAAGTCTAATTTACACCCTCCAACCATCATAGAAGTCTGATTCTCAACCCTCTTCAAACCGGACATCATAGGCCATCCAACAGTCGAATATGTGCAAATTAGGACCTCTGGTTGGTTTCAATGGTGGTTTACGGTTTTCTGGTTTTTTTTAATAGTTGAATCTTAAAAAATTCATAACTAATTTATTTTTAAGTCCACAAATTATCAAATTGGCACTCGAAAAATTCTAAAAATGTAACCTGCATGTTGGTCCTCTATTGCAAAACAATAATTTAAATTATTAATAAGTATGACTAGAAGAATAATTTAAATTATTAATAAGTATGACTAGAAGAAGTAAAAAATAAGGAACAAAAATAAATAAGAACCAAGTAACTCTAGATAGAGCACCAACATATAGGTTAAATATTTAGAATTTTTATGGTACTGGTTTCATATTTTTTGAATTTAACTGAATTAGTTATGATTTTTAAAAAATATTAAACCATTTTTTGAAATTATTTAAAACTAAAAAATACCTCTAAACCACCCAAAGGTCCAAATTTGCATGGTTTTGAAAGTTGTATTCTCTATGATGTCTGGCTTTATAGTACAAGGTTGAAAATCAGACATCTATGATGATTGGAGGTTGTAAAATGTACTTTTCCCTTTTATTTATTGCCCCATTGTCAACTACACAGACAATTCAAGCCAACAGCATTAGAGATGCTATGAACAGAAAATCAAGAGGGCATTCTATCAAGTAGCTAAACTAAGCGGCCAACTATGAATTGGTAACTTAATTTACACAGTAAACCAATTTTTCATGCTTTAATGGTAGATTTCTTTTATTATCCGAAAATAGTGACGGAGGGATCTAACTAACAGTATTAAACTATAAGAAGGTCCAACTAAATGAACTACAACAGAAAATGTTAGGAGCAAAGGTTGCAACTTGAACCAACCAAGTAGTAATTTCTTATTTTTCACATCACAAAAGCTATGTACCGTATCCTTGTATGACATGTGCGCACGTCACCACTCGCAAGTATTCTTCAACATGGGTAGCAAGTGGAGCAGCTCCAGATAAAATGACTCTAACATTTCCACCAAGACCCTCTTTCACCTGAAGATAAATAAGTTAAATTCAAAATAGCAAAAAGATACTGTAAAATCATTGGCTGACAAGCTATAATTACCTTACTAAAAACTACTTTGTCACATATGGCAGCAGCTTCATTGTGCTTAGCTCCTCTCATCATTCTAAACTGCTTGCTGCAAAATACAATGTGCACTTAACACTTGGACTTGTAAAGGTAAGGTTAACTGCAGCTAGAGGCAGTTATTAATTAAAGAAAAAATCTATCATATAGGACATTCAGAAGAAACATTGATTTTATAAATATTTAGGATAGTGAACTTACAATTTGTAAGCAAGATTGAACAGTGTACTCTTTATAAAACCACCAGAAGAAATTTTAGCTTGTAGACCTGAAAAATCAAGTAATGTAAGAAGAGTATACCCATGAACACTTATTGCACACACACAGTAGCAGTCTCAAAGCCTTTTTTGAAGTGAAAGCAAACTGCACCAATAAATAGACCAAGAACCATACACCACATCCATGCGTATGCTTATATGAAAGACTACAACAACCTCACCTAGCACTTCTTCATATAGTAAAGACGAAAACAAATTCGTCTCGTCGTGTACATCAAAACCATGTACTTAATTTTTTTATTTACCCACGTTTAGTGTTTCATGCATGAGAGAGATTTGTTGTGATTTGATGTGATAGGTGAATAGTGAATTTTGGAGAGAGAGTTTTTCCTTTTTCAAGGAACTAAACAGGGCCAAAGCCTTTTTTGAAGTGAAAGCAAACTGCACCAATAAATACACCAAGAACCATACACCACATCCATGCATATGCTTATATGAAAGACTAAAACAACCTCACCTAGCACTTCTTCATATAGTAAAGACGAAAACAACCTGACCCACCAATTCTTCATATAATAAGAGGACAAATAAAACAAGCACATTCATAAATAGAACAGATTAATGGGGTAAACTGAACAACCAGGACAAGATAAAGGTTTTCCTGACCAAGTTAAAAATGATGATCTAAAATCTAAATGAGTGAAAGATACAGTACGTTAGACTAGATACAATATGTATACATACAATCTACTTAGGTCAATATAGATCAGGCCATCTGGCTAAGGCACCTCAAGATTACTGATGGGTGAGAAAAAATTGACAAAATATTCTAACAACAAAAGGTGGAAATTACACCATAAGCAATAATTAGTACAAACATTTGCACAGAACAGGGTAACAAAGGAAAATTCTAGTGGTAGAGAAACAAATTGGCCTATCATAATCAATGCCCAAACAATCTGATTATAATCATATGGTATATATGTATTATTCTGCCGCCCATAACCAAATTTGGATCCCATCCACGAAAATTATGTATGAGATTCAGATACAAAGCTCCTTACCAGAAAATATCCGATCAAGAACACGTGGAACAGCGCACAAGATTGTTGGTTTCAGCACGCCAATATCTTCAACTAGCAGCTTAACATCCTGTGACAAAGAAATTATCAGTCACTACAGGCCCAAAAGTAAAATGACAAATAGGCATTCAGGTGAACACACAGTGCTTACCCCACGCCAGAATCCAATAGAGGCACCATGGAAAATAAACAGCTCCTCCACAACACGATCAAAGATGTGCGCAAGAGGAAGGTAAGACATGTAAACGTCCATTTCTGCTAGCTGAAATTCTCATATCATAGAGGATATTAAAGGTTAGCCAGTGTGTGAAATAAGGTCACATAATGCAAGAGCTTTGAGAGCATTTCACCTCCTCGTTTACAGAGTTAAGTAGCAGGTCCACACCTGCGATGAGACAAATAATGCTTGCATTGGATATCAGTACTCCTTTTGGGTCACCAGTGGTTCCACTAGTATACATTATAGTACAGATGTCTGTCTTCTCCTTGACTGGAAGATCAAATTCTTGGCCAGCCGCCTGCAGGAGCACCACACATAAAATGGAACAGTAATTATTAGCAACAATAGAAAGATCATCCTAGTTAAATACTTTATATGAATTGAAACAGTTAAACCAATCACTTTTGTGTCTCCCATAGATAGGTCACCACAGTAAAAAGGTCATATCAACTAAACAATAAGAGCAATTTTAACTCTAGATATTTTCATTATTTTGTCGGTAATATAGACTCCCTCCATTTCAAAATGTAAGGCATGGTTTTACCCGATGTGGTCACGCTTCAGAGTCACGCTCCATTCAAAAATTAAAAACTTTGAATCTCGGAATGCCTGTGCACCTTATTAGTTATTACAAAAATAAATGGAGGGAGTATTGTATGATCATGCACAGCAACAGCTGACTAAACTAATTTGCAATGACAAAAGTCTTTATTTCGATGTTCGTGTTCCATGAATGCCTATATGTATTTGCTTATGCAGTTAGTCATTCACATGTGTGGAAAGACATAATGTTAGCAAAGCTGAAGATCAATAATATTCAGATGTATCCCACAAAGAGCTGGAGCATCTTACCAGGGACAAAAATTCATCCCATGAGTAGACTGACAGCCCATATTTGGAAGCTTCTTCCTTTTGTTCTTGAGTTACCTTGCCGAAACTCACAATACCTGCAACAAGATTATATATTTAGATTATGGTAGAAACATTTTAGTTCATGATGATGGAATTTATTTAGGGTATATCAAACTTACTTTTCAAGAACTCATTTGACTTGGGTAAGGTCTTCAAAAGCTGTCCAAATTGAAAATAGTCAACATGCCATTTGAGACATTAAACAGACGTATCGATAAGATAAATTGTCATATAAGCTCTCAATATATTGGCCCAAAATACAACAATAAAATAGCCATGTTGAAACAGCTGAGTCTGTTAGTTATGTATTATAGGTCTGTCTCTTATACACATCTAGATGTGTATAAGAGACAGATATATGCATTCAATACATCGGCCATATATAAGCTCTACGGGCGATAAACATATTATCGGCCATACCTTGCTTTAACTCAAGTTGATGATGAAACAACTTGTTTTGGCTTCCATACCTGCTTGATTGTTACTGATCTTGCTGGTACCACCTTTGCAAGTTGCTCCACTGATTCTTGTTTGTTCATTGACTGCTTCTGACATGGCTTCACACCTTTGACTTTGTTCTGAAACTTCTTTTGTTTCTGAGCAGCCCCTTTCTTTTTATATTTGGCCAAGAGCTCTTCAAAGCTCGGCCTTGCTTTGTTTCTGCCTTTTCCATGTAAACCGGTCAGACCGGTTCTGGAACCGGTTAGACCGGTTTGTGCAGGACCGGCGTCTTTGCTCTTGTTTTGCCCCCCGAGTGTTTGAGTCTTCAACTTGAACCGAGGGGTCTTTTCTGATGGCATCTTTGTAGGTCTTTCTTCACCAATGATCACATTTTTCCCTTTAGCTTTTTCGGCTTGATGCGGCCGAATCAATACTTTCGGATTCACCAATTCAAGTGTGTGTATAGGAAAAGGGTTCTCATCAACCTGCATTACACCAATCATCAATCGTCCTTGATCTATGGCCGATTGTATTTGTCTACGGAAAACATTGCAATCATTGGTAGCATGAGAATAAGTATTATGAAACTTGCAATAAGCTCGCCGTTTCAACTCATCATTCGGCGGTATAGTATGAGAAAATTTCAACTTTCCGGCCTTTGCAAGCTCATCAAAGATCCTATCACACTTAGATACATCAAAGGTAAATTTTACTTCTTCGTGCCGATTTTTCTGAATCGGCTTGAGAGAAGCACAAGTGCTAGGATTATCTTTAGATGACCATACAAATTCAGCAGCATAAACCTCTTTACCCTCATTGTCTGAAGAATCATAATTGACGACATGCACACCAAAACGATCGGGCTTAGGCTTAACATCTTTACTTCGGCTTTCCTGAGCCAAAGCACGTTGCATCACTTGATTAATGGTTAGAAACTCATAGCCTTCTAATCTTTCTTTGATATGAGATCTCAAACCATTAAGACATAATTCAGCAAGATCCTTTTCAGAAATAACCAAACTATAACATCGGTTTTTTGTATCTCTAAATCTTCTAATATATTCAGAAACAGGCTCATCACTCTTTTGCCTAACCGATGTTAAGTGAGAAAGTCTCAATTCATTATCACTATTGTAAAAGTGTTCATGAAATTTTTTCTCTATTTGATACCATGCATGAATAGAATTAGGAGATAATGCTGAAAACCATGAAAAAGCAGTACCAGATAATGACAAAGGGAACATTCGGATTTTTAAATGATCAAGATTACCATGAATACCCATTTGTGCATTAAATTGGCTAACATGCTCCCATTTAGTTCTACTATCCTCCCCAGTGAATTTAATAAATCCTAGCACTTTAAAATTGTGAGGATATGGTATAGTATCAAAACTCTCAGGATATGGTTTTTGACACACTAGAGTTTTATCTTTAAGCTCTACACCGAAAGTTTCTTTAAACATAATAGCCAAATCTCTTTTATATTTTTCGAACATTTGATCGTAATAAGGATTATTTGGCTTTTGTACACTAGAATTATTCGGCGCATGATGTAGTACCTAGTTCGGTTGTACATACGGCGGTTGCTGCAAGTAAACATTATTTGGCATTGCACCGTATGAATAACCAGAACTTTGGGAAGGTATAGTATAATTTATAGTTGCATATGGAGGAACATAATTACCAGCAAATCCATTTGTTCGGCTAAGATCAGCCTGAACAGGAGGTACACTAGTAATTGGTTCAGGAGACGGTTGATAAGCAACTAAAGCACCAGAACCGGTCTGACCGGTTTGTGCAACCGGTCTGACCGCATTGTCTATGATGTATTGTTTTGGAGATTTTTGACCTTCAAAATAATTCATCGCATACCAAATTGAGGCATGTATGCTATCGATGATTCAGGAGGCATGACATTATTTTGTGAAGTACTAGCAACATCAAACTTAGGTCAGTGTGGACAATCATCGTTGAGAGGACTGACTGTGTTGGAGTCGCCAAAGTCGTGGGCACTGCTGGCGTTGGAGTAGAGCCTGAGCTTGTGCCGCTTGCCGTCGGTGATTTGGGATTTGGGAGCACACACGTGGAAATGAATCAAAGGCGGTGTTCACTTCTCTAAAAAGAATTTGGGTGAAAATGTCACATCGAACACTGTAGCGCACTGTGGCACTTTTCGTTTGTTTGTGTTAATCATTGTCCTATCATGACCTAACTAGGCTCAAAAGATTCGTCTCGTCGTGTACATCAAAACCATGTACTTAATTTTTTTATTTACCCACGTTTAGTGTTTCATGCATGAGAGAGATTTGTTGTGATTTGATGTGATAGGTGAATAGTGAATTTTGGAGAGAGAGTTTTTCCTTTTTCAAGGAACTAAACAGGGCCAAAGCCTTTTTTGAAGTGAAAGCAAACTGCACCAATAAATACACCAAGAACCATACACCACATCCATGCATATGCTTATATGAAAGACTAAAACAACCTCACCTAGCACTTCTTCATATAGTAAAGACGAAAACAACCTGACCCACCAATTCTTCATATAATAAGAGGACAAATGAAACAAGCACATTCATAAATAGAACAGATTAATGGGGTAAACTGGACAACTAGGACATGATAAAGGTTTTCCTGACCAAGTTAAAAATGATGATCTGAAATCTAAATGAGTGAAAGATATAGTACATTAGACTAGATACAATATGTATACATACAATCTACTTAGGTCAATATAGATCAGGCCATCTGGCTAAGGCACCTCAAGATTACTGATGGGTGAGAAAAAATTGACAAAATATTCTAACAACAAAAGGTGGAAATTACACCATAAGCAATAATTAGTACGAACATTTGCACAGAACAGGGCAACAAAGGAAAATTCTAGTGGTAGAGAAACAAATTGGCCTATCATAATCAATGCCCAAACAATCTGATTATAATCATATGGTATATATGTATTATTCTGCCGCCCATAACCAAATTTGGATCCCATCCACGAAAATTATGTATGAGATTCAGATACAAAGCTCCTTACCAGAAAATATCCGATCAAGAACACGTGGAACAGCGCACAAGATTGTTGGTTTCAGCACGCCAATATCTTCAACTAGCAGCTTAACATCCTGTGACAAGAAGTTATCAGTCACTACAGGCCCAAAAGTAAAATGACAAATAGGCATTCAGGTGAACACACAGTGCTTACCCCACGCCAGAATCCAATAGAGGCACCATGGAAAATAAACAGCTCCTCCACAACACGATCAAATATGTGCGCAAGAGGAAGGTAAGACATGTAAACGTCTATTTCTGCTAGCTGAAATTCTCATGTTATAGAGGATATTAAAGGTTAGCCAGTGTGTGAAATAAGGTCACATAATGCACGAGCTTTGAGAGCATTTCACCTCCTCGTTTACAGAGTTAAGTAGCAGGTCCACACCTGCGATGAGACAAATAATGCTTGCATTGGATATCAGTACTCCTTTTGGGTCACCAGTGGTTCCACTAGTATACATTATAGTACAGATATCTGTCTTCTCCTTGACTGGAAGATCAAATTCTTGGCCAGCCGCCTGCAGGGGCACCACGCATAAAATGGAATAGTAATTATTAGCAACAATAGAAAGATCATCCTAGTTAAATACTTTATATGAATTGAAACAGTTAAACCAATCACTTTTGTGTCTCCCATAGATAGGTCACCACAGTAAAAAGGTCATATCAACTAAACAATAAGAGCAATTTTAACTCTAGATATTTTCATTATTTTGTCAGCAATAATAGACTCCCTCCATTTCAAAATGTAAGGCATGGTTTTACCCGATGTGGTCACGCTTCAGAGTCACGCTCCATTCAAAAATTAAAAACTTTGAATCTCGGAATGCCTGTGCACCTTATTAGTTATTACAAAAATAAATGGAGGGAGTATTGTATGATCATGCACAGCAACAGCTGACTAAACTAATTTGCAATGACAAAAGTCTTTATTTCGATGTTCGTGTTCCATGAATGCCTATATGTATTTGCTTATGCAGTTAGTCATTCACATGTGTGGAAAGACATAATGTTAGCAAAGCTGAAGATCAATAATATTCAGATGTATCCCACAAAGAGCTGGAGCATCTTACCAGGGACAAAAATTCATCCCATGAGTAGACTGACAGCCCATATTTGGAAGCTTCTTCCTTTTGTTCTTGAGTCACCTTGCCGAAACTCACAATACCTGCAACAAGATTATATATTTAGTTTATGGTAGAAACATTTTAGTTCATGATGATGGAATATATTTAGGGTATATCAAACTTACTTTTCAAGAACTCATTTGACTTGGGTAAGGTCTTCAAAAGCTGTCCAAATTGAAAATAGTCAACATGCCATTTGAGACATTAAACAGACGTATCGATAACATAAGATGAATTGTCATATAAGCTCTCAATATATTGGCCCAAAATACAACAATAAAATAGCCATGTTGAAACAGCTGAGTCTGTTAATTATGTATTACAGGTACAGTTGGCTAGGGGCTTTTTTGTCATTTTGCTTTACCTTGTACATTCTTAAATCTTGATTCATGGATTGGACAAGCAACATTGCTAACAACCTAACCAATATCAACAGTCATGGAAACTCTTAAGCCTACATCAGATAAGAATTGTGTGGCCATTTTTTCCAGTTACTGTGTATAGATGATTCCAATGATCCAGGCAGGTGGCAGAACTTTCAAGAGTGAACTGACAATATAACCTTGTTAGGAATAAAGCCTAACAACCTAACCAATATCAACAGTCATGGAAACTCTTAAGCCTACATCAGATAAGAATTGTGTGGCCATTTTTTCCAGTTACTGTGTATAGATGATTCCAATGATTCAGGCAGGTGGCAGAACTTTCAAGAGTGAACTGACAATATAACCTTGTTAGGAATAAAGACAGCTGATATATAGATCTTGTAGACCAATGAACAGAGACACTAACAAATAGGGGTTGGCTTCACATATTCATCTCACCCAAGAAAAATCAAGAACCAAATTAAGAGAAGGTCCATGACAGGACATTGGATTACATGAGACATTGCAAGCATATTAATTCTGCATGCGAGGTAAAGAACTATACCAGCTCAATTTTCTTTTCCTCAGCAAAAGCAATCTCAACTTCTGCATGGCATAGGATAAACTCTACCGCACCAGCTCCTACAAAAAGAGCGTGTTCAATAAGAAGACCTGAGCTGTATTCTCATATGTTCTTAAATGCACAGGTGGTGATGAAGGGGGCAGATTAGTGCACCCAACACTACAACACTTTCTTAGTTAATTCCCTACATATTTGTTTCGCACAATAAACTAAGGCCATCAGATAACTTGTTTGTTATGTTCTAAAGGTGTTGCAGGGCTTTTTTTCAAAAGAAATAAGACAGTACACACATAAGGATATCATTGCTTGCTCTCAAAAGAAAACGAAAGAAGCATATGGTCCACTAGTGCACAAAAAAATACTGCAACATGTATTACAAACAGAAAATGATGGCCTCGTTCATGTATAGCCAAAGCTGAAGTCATGAAAATGGCAGAATATATACCAAGTGTGTCATATAATGGAACACAGTAGATTCCGTGGGCATTGCAAGCCTGCAAAGTATAGAGATTTTAAGGTGAATAAGTTGACAAGAGAACTTTATAAATACTGCATTTTGGTTAGTTCAAAATACAAACTTAGCAGATCTGTTTTTTTTCCCAAGTCAATAACCAAAAGATGAGAATGCATTTAATTAAAAACTGCTAACAGACAATATTTTACCTCCATTGTGATAATCCACTCAGGACAATTAGCACCATAGATACCACAACGACTACCCTGTAGAGTTACCATGTTCAAAGTTTTAGTCAGCAAAAGATGGCATGATTAAAAATCAACAATGCATCAAATTGATGTGCCCAAGGTGATCAAAATTTTCTAGTGTTCTTCTAACATGAGAAAAAAATCAACATATAGATGCTCAGGTAGATTAGTATTGTAGTGAACAAACTAGCAGAACACTAAGAGCAGCAACCAAACCTTTGCAAGTCCACAGCTCCTAATAGAGTTACCAATATTTTTTGCAATGTCAAACACCTCCTTGTATGTCTTCCAGACGTATGCGCCAGCCTATTATACAAGATAAAATCATCTTTGAGCAAACACATCCAGGGCAACAGGAGTTGTTCACAGAGTAATGTAATTACCTTCCCGTCAACAATCTCACGGTGGCCAAGCATTCTGTTGTTTGGATACTTCTCCACTGCCATTCTGTTTAAGGAGAGACATGGTGAGACCCACAGATTAAAGAAATTCAGTAATTGGAGACAAGAGGCCACTGGATTTGTTGGAATAAAGAAAAATGGGTCACCGAATTAAAGAATTGTCAGAAGGAAATCAGAAACCGAAAATACAAAGGGCCAATCTACCTGTTATTCCCCAGGCTAATTTAAGAGTTGTCAGAAGAATGCATTCTGCAGCCTAGAATGTAAGGGCAACAGTGTAACACAAAACATTGGTGCACTGGTGCACTGACCCATCACCTATGTGACCATTGGTGCACTGACCCATCACCTATGTGACATCAGCATTACAACCCTATGATTTAGCGAAGCAATATGATAATAAAGATTAGTGTTCCACTTAAAAATTACTCCATCAAATTGTATAACATGCTTGTTGTCAGCCAGTTCCTGATTAGAGTGTTTTTCTGATTAATTTGTAAACGCGATTAACACTTCTGCATGACGAGGAGAATGAACAACCAAACAACAGTAGTGTGCGCCAGGGTGCATCTATGATATCTTACCATCAGGAACTGCAAGGAGCAATGATGATCAAGAAAACGTTGCGACTAAGGCCCAGTGGCAAATCAGGTAAACAAAATAGAGAAGAACGAAGCGCCCAGGATTTGCTATCCGCGTACGGAACATCGTAGGACGGATCTGAAGCAACCGGGAGCCTGAAAGAGTGATTGCCTCAGCAACTGCCCAGCGAATCTAAAGTTTAACTAACCGGGATCTCAGAAACATCCACAACAAAGGTAGTAGGTGAACACGTCAACTAATCTTACACATAAATCCTATATAGAATTGGATTATTTTGTGCTTTTGTCCAAAACAAGTGGGGCGACAAAGATCAACTAATCCACTACTTTTTTCGGACCCTTTTCTTTTAGAAAAAAATCAGACCGATCCCCATGCTGGCAGAAGCAACTAGCAAGCAACTAGCCGGGAAAACGTAGTCATGCATGAAATCCAAATCTCCATGAACGAGAACGGAGGCAAATAACCAAAAGAGCATTCATCCGCAGCTTCTGAATCTCGCTGTGCGAGAGCAGCGCCAACACGGCAGCACATCAATCACCCTCAGCGCCCAAAAACAATCATTCCGCCACCCCTGGACACTCGGCTTGCTACTGGAGCAGCAACCCCGCCCGCGACACGGAACCGAAGCGCGAAGCGCGCGCGCGAGAGAGAGAGAGAGCTCACCGGAAGATGTCGTAGCAGCTGTCCAGCCCGGGGACGGGGGGCGGGAATCCGTCGCGGGCGAAGGCGCTCCGGTAGGTGGGCCCCACGGAGAGCCGGCCGTCGGCGGCCGGGCGGCCCGGCTCGACCTCCACCACGTTCTGCATCTCCATCTCGCCGCTCGTGAATCGTGGCAGCGTTTACTAAACGTGGATAAATAAAAAACTAGTTGGATGGTTTTGATGTACACGACGAGACGAATCTTTTAAGCCTAGTTAGGTCATGGTAGGACAATGTTTACCACAAACAAACGAAAATTGCTACAGTGTCCGATGTGACTTTTTTACCTCACTTTTTACCTTTTTCCCAAGGAGAATTTTAAGCTATCGCTGGTGAGCGAAAGTCCAAGAAGTTTCAATGGACGTAAATGGCATGATACAATCATTGTAAAATGACTAACCATACTCTATTAAATGTTGTAATGGAATAGTTTATTTTCTATTGGAAAATTTAATTAGTGATAGAAAGAGAATATTGCGATAAGCAACGGTGTTTTGAAACAAAATGACATCGTTATAATGTCATATGAGTGGCACGTACGTTGCCGTCCTAGCCCACTTTTAGTGATCCAATGGTCTCACATGTCGGTGATACATGTACTCGGCAATCGTAGAGAGTGGCGGAAAATCAAATTATCCAATAACTCCGCCCTTAGTATCTGCAATGGACACGTATTGTGCATTGTTTCCTTCGGAGACCATAGACAGCTATGGAAAATCACACTGAATGGTTGACTGATTGTGCATTTTGAGGCAAGATCTACTCCTTCGTCCTGTAATACAAGGCATTCTAGAGTTGTATTATGACACATTACAGAGCCTAACAAAATACGTATGTACCCTTGTGTTATTACGTGAAAAGTTGTATTATCGGGTTGTTTTAATGACAGTTTTAAGTATCAATGAGCCAATTTGTGTTCATCCACCAATTAGCCAAACTAACCACACTAACTCCAAGAACAGTTAAAGGAACAATGGTTCAAGTGTAGTTAGGATGCCTTGTATTTACAAATTTTAAACTCTATAATACCTTGTATTACAGGACAGAGGGAGTAAATACTATTGTCCTTATATTTTATGGCAAACAGGTTGTTGTAACTTGTAAGAAATAAAACGAAGTTATAATATTCTGAATGTTGAAACACTGTTTGGAGACAAAATTGGCCTATATCATTTTAAAAGTTACTCCCTACATTCTAAGTAACAATTTGTTTTGATTTTTCTAGATGTATAGATTTACTGTGCATCTGAATATAATATATGTCTTGATCCATAAAACAAACCACGTATCCAAAATCCAAACCCCAAGACTTATTATAGTTTGTGAAAATATAATTGAAATTTTCAAAGGATCGTCCAAACATGGACTTAAAATGGTTGCTCTAACGGAACATGGTTACAGTGAACAAAGTACAACTGATAATGAATGCGTTAGGGGACAAACAAGTATAGTAGGAAGCAAAAGTGGAATGAAAGGAGTCACGTCTGTTGTTCGCATTTAATTGTACTATTGTAGCCATGCCACCTTGTTCCTTTTTTTTAAGTAGCCATCTTGTTCCTTGGGGCATCCCGCAGCCGCAGTCACTGTTTTTAGTTTAGGGTTTTTTTATCCTTGTCATCGCAATTTTCCAGGTTTTAAAAAATATTATTACTATTAACCTATTCTGAAGAGTGCTATTACAATTCTTACTCGCTTTAAAATATGTCATGTTATACGTATTGGGAGGCTTTAGGCCCAGCTACAGCGTACAGGGTACATAAGTATTAGGAGGGAACATCAGGAAAGGGATGACATGTGGGGTCCACGCGTAAGTGAGTAGAGTGAGGAGAGTAGCTGAGAGCAATATGTTCATTTGAAAATACTTATGTGCCCTATAGACTGCAGCTAGGTCCAAAGCCTCCCAATACGTATAGCATGGCATATTTTGAAAAGAAATAAGTATTGTAATGACACTCTTCAAAATAGACGAATAGTAATGGTATTTTTTAAAACTTAGAAAATTGCAATAGCATGGATTAAAAAACCCTTTAGTTTATCTAGTTTCCTTTGTCTATAGTACCACATCAATCAGGATTCCGGACATAATCGCACCGCTGCTTGCTTTTTTTTTAGAATCACACAGTACAACGCAGACGCTCACACACGCACGCACACTTACCCCTATGAATACACGTACGCAAACCCTACCCCTATGAGCACCTCCGAAGAACTGAGCACCCGGCATCTGAAGATTCCCGAAGTCACCATTGGCACCCTCGTTGTCGACGGAACGCCGCTTACCACCTAACGCATAGCGCCGGAAAATCCTGGAAAAATCTCAGAAAAAAGGTGCGAGCACCAGGATTTGAACCCCACGCACGCACACTTACCCCTATGAATACACGTACGCAAACCCTACCCCTATGAGCACCTCCGAAGAACTGAGCACCCGGCATCTGAAGATTCCCGAAGTCACCATTGGCACCTCGTTGTCGACGGGAACGCCGCTTACCACCTAACGCATAGCGCCGGAAAATCCTGGAAAAATCTCAGAAAAAGGTGCGAGCACCAGGATTTGAACCCTGGTGGGTAGCGTCCCTCTGGACTGTCCTACCATTAGACTACAAGTCCAATCGCTGTCTATGCGCGGGCGAGCCCAACTATCTGATGGGCCGTCTAGCCCTTGAAGGCGTGCGGTGATCCAATAAGTCTTGAGCCCATGTGCGGTTGGCCAAGGTAATTCGGCCTAATATGGACTTGTTTGGCACATCCGCTTGTTTTTAAGCTTTGAAACTACTAGAAAACACTGCGTTGCCGCGCCATCTTTGAGATAGCCAGTTAGAGAACAACATAGGGATTATTATAACTCAAATTGTAAGAATACATACGTCATAATATTCCTACCTGTATCAGTACGTATATGAGCCTCAAATCCTTGTAAACAATTTCAAACATCATTCAAATAGACAAACATACTCACAATGAAATTGGACCTGTATTTTATTGCAGTGAGAAGTGATGTATTCTACGCAAACTAAAAAGTCTGTAGTCTTGGTTTTATCAAGTACGTCAAGGTGAATGAAAATCCCAAGGAGCAGCATTAAGCTATTCAGTTTTCTGAATGTATGAAGTGGAATGTTTCGCATCCAAACGTAAAATCCCCTTGAAGGACATTTAACTGCTTAGAAAAAATAAGTCGGTATCTTTATTGTTGGGGTTGATCTTTGTACTTGATAACTTACCAAATATGCAATAATTAGATGACATGTGTGGACACATATCTTCTTGATCTATTAGCAATCAGTTGTTTATGAAGTATTAGCAGAAGCTCTCATTGGAGAGTGCTCCTTGGTTACAATTAAATCATATGGGTGGACATGGATGGAACTCGCCACCTGTCGTTGACGTAGGGGAGAAATCAATCTCTGAGAGAAAAGACCACCAGAGAATATGAAATAGGTTACAAGGTTAGCATCCACAAAGAGAAATCAATCTAAGCAAAGACTACGGACTTAGAAGTTATAAAATAGTCAGACAAGAGATTGAAGTGCCACAGAGTTAAATATGCAATTGAGTCAGTGATGAACAAATTGTGTGTACTGTCATTTGTCAGTAGACATGTTCAGTTACTAATAAGTGATATGATTTTATTAGAAAAATATTTGTTATATATTAACGAGCTATATCTGGAGAGTTAGCTCATCATATGGTGACCCGATGCGCCCGCAAATTGTAGAGCCAATACACCTTGCTCCCTGGCTCGCAACCAAGGAGCACCATGGCGTGCTCCTGTCCTCCAGCTTGGATTGGTTTGGCTTTGTCGTCTTCACGTGCTCGCCGAAGGTACGGACTTGCGCCCATGCCATGCCTTGAATGGCGTCCTGCCGTTCAGGCTCTTTGTGAGCAAGCGGTTGAGGATGAAAATTGTCGTGCTCACTGTCTCGCCCTAGAGTGCTGCTGGCATCTTCTTCGGCTTGAACATGAAACGCGTCATGCCGATGATATTCTGGTTCCGCCTCTCCACGACACCATTCTGCCGCGGGGAGTACGGTCCCGTGAGATGGCGATCAAGGCGTTCCTCTGCACAGTAGATGCCAAACTTGATGGAGTTGAACTCATCGCCGAGATCCGTCCTCAATACTCGCAGTTTCTTTTGCGTCTCCACCCACGTCTTGAAGGTCTTAATTGCCTGCGCCACCTCATCCTTGCGGGACAACAGATGCAGCCACATTTAGCGGCCGCAATCATCCACCCAGAGGAGGAAGTAGCGTTTTCCTCCATGCGTGGTCGGCATGATTGGTCCACACAGATCGCTGTGGACAAGCTCCAGCACATCCTCCACATGGTACGCAGTGTTCTTCGGGAACCGGAGCCACCGTCGTTTGCCGACGAGGCAGCTGTCACAGAGCTCAATGTCGTGCTCGATCTGCGGGATCCCACGCACCATTTCTTATCGCGCTGGCCTATGCCCTCATCGTGACGTGAAGCAGGCATGCCACAACCATGCTTCATCATCGTGACGCGCCGCTAAGTGTACCGGCCACGCAAGGCGCAGATCTAGCATGTATAACTGGTTGGAGTACCGATTCATCTCGGCGAGGAGGCGGCGGTCGCAATCGCGGATGTAGAGCATGCCATCATCGATCAACACCATGTGGCCTCGCTCGTTAAGCTTCCCAATGCTGATGATGTTGCTCTGCAGCTTGGGGATGATGAAGTACATGTTGGGGAGGGTGCGATGCTCGCCATTCTGGCACTTGAAGAGCACTGTGCCACGCCCGTGGACCTCCACATGCGACTCGTCGTCGAACTTCACTGTGCCAACGACGCTGGAGTCGAGCTTGGAGAAGGCGTGGCCGTACCCGATCATGTGGTTGCTAGAGCCGGAGTCCAGGTGAACTCCTTCCTCTCCCGGATGAACTTGTGCTCACGATTCGTCAAGCACCATGCTCGCACGGGGCCCTCTTCTATTGCGTCATTAAGCGCGCACACAGCTGCCATTTGCAGTGAGGACTCATCATCCTCATCTTGCGCCTGCTCCTAGCGGCATGGGAACTTGCGGCCACGGGCCTAGTGTCCGGTCTTGCTAAAGTTGTGGCAGACGTGCTTGGCGGTGGGTTTGCCACCCTTCTTCTTCTTCGGCTTGCCACGACGCTTTTTGCCGCCGCCTGGCGGGTGCGGAGGAACTCTCGCACTGGCGCTGCTCCCGCACCCGTGCCTCTCACACTGAGAAGTAGCTTCCCACTCAAGCTCGTCCGCGTCGAAGCCTCGACGTGTTCCTCGACCGTCTTAAGCCGCCTAGTCACATCCTTGATCGTGAGCTCACTCAGATCGAGCAAAGTCTCAATTGAGAGCGCTATTTGCGTGAATCGGGCGGCACAACACTCAAAATCTCAAATACTTGGTGATCACCTCCTCTTCGATGGTGCCACCCAACACGGCCAGCTGGTTCACTAGAGAGGTGAGGTGCAACGTGAAGTCCTCGACAGCCTCACCATCGCGGAATGCAATGGCCTTATACTTGCGTACGCGATCGCCGCTAAGCCGCATGGTCTTCAGCTTTTCTCACGTCTCCTTCACCGGGTTGTCCTCCTTGAACCCCAGTTGAGAGACCAGCTCTGGCGGGATGGCCTTGAGGATGGCCTCCATGGCCATCTGGTCCTCGTGCTCGTCCCCTGCCATGTGGTCACCACAACACACAGGCCCCTGGCCTTGAGCATCACCTTCATCATCATCGCCCACTCATTATAGTTGGCGCGGGTGAGGAGTGGGTAGTGCATGCCGCCGATGTCCCTCTCCATCTTCGTCACCACATAGATCATCCCGCAGAGCCTGGCCTATGCCCTCTTCCTCTGCACCGATGGTACTGCACCACGGCTCTGGTACCGCTTGTTGGCCCTCACAGCTCAAGGTGAGCTCCCTGAGCTCCTTGCACACATGCTAGGAGAAGGTGAGAGCCAAGCACACACACAAACACAGAAGTTTTGGTGTTGCTCAAACTGACTTTAGAGCTTCAGTTGCTTATCTATTCTTATAGTTAAAACAAAGGGTAGAGTGCTGCTGCCTGCCTAGATAATTGAAACATTGAGCAATTACTACTACCAAACATGGACCAACTACTACTAACTACGTCCAAAAAAAACTGTTACTAACTACTACTCAACTCTTGGTAGAGTACTTAATGATTCTACCATCACTAATTGTTTTACTTTTGAGCACTAGTTGCTACTTACCTAACGGTTAGCTGCTTAACAAAAGAGGTCAAGAGCATACTTAAATATCTAACACACAAGTACATGTTACTACGTAGTACAAACATTTTAATTCAGCTACTTAATTATCAAACATAGTACCAATGCTCCACTACTTGCACAGTTGTACTATTGTCCACTACTACATCCAGCTACTGACTATAGAGCATGATATAAGTATATGGAGCACTAGAAAGCAAGATCTGACATGATTATCGAACACTTTTGAGCCCATTTATGTGATAAATCACATGGCGTGTATTTTCATTTAATTTTTGTGCATTAAAGACAACATTTCAATTCAGCTTTCAAGTGACTAATTGTATATCAAATTTCCTCTTATTTTGAGCATTCTTTTCTTTTAGTGACTAACATATATATCAAATTTTCAGTATTATTTTCTAGACCACAGGAAATTTAAAGTCAACAATTAGGGATTTTATTCAAAGATGACATTAGGCAGCACAGCACGACCCTCGCAAACTATGGTTGGCTAACTTATAGTG
The DNA here is from genome assembly GCA_900205405.1 of Echinochloa crus-galli. NCBI lineage: Eukaryota > Viridiplantae > Streptophyta > Magnoliopsida > Poales > Poaceae > Echinochloa > Echinochloa crus-galli. The sequence goes on from OAMR01000558.1 coordinate 497,828, forward strand.
TTCTACAAGTGAGTTACAAAGATAAAGAGCAAACTATTGGGGTAGATAGTGGTCAATTTTATCAATTAGTCCATACTTGCATTCATGTTTATTTTCCTTGTGATGAAGGAAGGCCCAACCAAGAGAGGAATTGTAGATTCTAGATTTCTTTACTTTCTAATCATAAATATAATTTTGCCTAAAATTTAATCATAAACTTTTTATCACTATTCTAACATTTATATTTAATTTGAAATGAATCAGATGTGCATTCTTGGTTTAGTTGCCCATGTTTATTGAGCATTATTCTTCTGCAATTCCCTATACTGAGATTAGTTAAAACAGATGATCACCCAAAGTTTGTAATTGGACTTATTGCTGGTATATTGCAAGGATCATCCGAGCTTATCCCTCTTATACTGCTGGTAAAAAAACTCTACTTCAAAACATTGTTTGATGTATTTTCTATTGAATTGTCGATACATGTTGTTGATTTATCTAATATATGATTTATGATTTAGTGGAAAACATGGGGCAACATTTATCTTCTTTTAGGACATCCACAGGGACCACCTATTCGCAATCGGTGACGAGCTTCCTATAAGCCATGTCTTACAGCTTGTTTAGATTAGCCTAAGTGGTAGTGATAAAATTGAAGTACCTATTAGCATTTTCTTTCTGGCTAATGCTTTTTCATTCTTTTAAGTCCTGGCTAAAGTTTAGCGCCATTTATTACCACTCCTATTTGGATACTACAAAGATCTACTTCTGTTAAAAACACCTTTTTATCCAAGATTTTTCTACTCACCCTTTATAGATGACCCATATGTCGGATTCGTGGGGTAAAATACGTTGATAAGTTTTACGACGTTAAACGTAAAGAGCATTTTCTAGAGGGTTTTTAATGTTTATTTTGTTTCTTTCCACCAGCTCAATCCTGTGTACCCATACCCTGAACTTCCTATATTCCATCTGCCTGTACATAGGAAAAAGGAAATTTAAGAACGAACCAACACAATGATCTTTTCCTCCTACCAGTAATCCTAACCGCTTTCTCGTCAGATGGTAAATATCCTAGATTTTGTACTTAAAATTTTAAAAATGAGACTCAATTAAGATCGGAGCAAGATGCCCATGATTCATTCCCAACTCATTGTGCACCCCACTCGGACGTTACGCCCCCGAGGAGAAAGGTTGCGAATGCAACAACATATTGTGCCACATCTGAGTAGCTGCCCCCCTCCATCGCATTGGATATTTGGATCCCTTCCTCACCAAATTCGATCAGCATGTGTCTCTGATCAAGAGCCGGATAATAGTCCCACTACCGGAGAAGTTGATATTAGCACCGGTTGGCAATAAACCCCCTTTAGCACCGGGTCAAATAACCGGTGCTAAAGGTAGGCACTAGCTAAAAATATTTGCGTGTTGCGGGACTCGAACTCGGGACCTCTTGGCTCGCGCGTACCCATCTAACCATCTCACCTACGCAACGCATGTAATAGGATAGAAGATGCACTCCTTATAAAATAGCATGCGGCACCCTCTTTAGCACCGGGTGGTATTTACAAACCGGTGCGAAAGGGACTTTAGCACCAGGTCATAACACCACCCGGTGCTAAAGGGTGAGGGGCTTGTTACCAACCGGTGCTAAAGAGTTTTCGGGGCACCTCAATTTTGCACCGGTGCTTATACAACATTAGCACCGGGTCTTGAGTGCACCGAGGCATATGAGGGGGGCGGATGTGAGTTTTTCTGATAGTGTCCAATCTTTGAGTCCGCGGCGGCGTGCTCCGAGGTTGTGCCTTCACCACGCACAGCACCCGTGGACATGGGGACAGGCTGGAGAGCAAGCCGTTACTCATGCTCAACGGTATCTTCCCGCCGTGCGTTCACCCTACCACCAGGTATGTACGGCGCTTGCCTGCTCTTATTCTTTCGTTGGAAAGTTTAACATGAGCAGCGTTGATCGATCGACTTGCAGACGCATGCATGCATTATGCATACATATACATAGTTGTCCTGATAAACTTGTTGTGGCTTCGATCAACATATGAGGACATTGTTATAGCCCTAGGAGAATTATTTGACATTGATAAAGGCACATAATTGATGCTGGCATGCTGCCAAGGCAGCTAGCGCGAGATCACGAAACGGAGTATGTAACTGTGGCATTTTTATATGGAGAATTGTTTATGTTTCTTGTAACTTAAAACCATATTCATCATATGTTTAATGACTGGTTTGTGGGGGAAAGCACGTAATGAGATAGTTTTTAACACGGGCAAAGCTCCATTTTTACATGTTATCTTCAAGGAAACACATTGATTAGATTTTAGTCCCTGCTTCAGAAGGAGGAGGATCGGTGGGCAATGAAGGCAGCTTGTATGGGCGTGCCAAAAAGTGTGTTGACGTAAAATCTGCAGTTCACGCCAAGCACACAGCAAGCCGAATTAGCTAGCTTCACACGCGAACGTTTGAATCCAGAACGTGCCAGTCAATTTTCCCTGAAAACTGACAAAGGAAGAAAATGTTTAGATAAAAACCTGGAACGTGCCGGATGATACCAGATAGTTCCATATTTACGGCTTTTCAAGGCCAATTTTGATCGACATATAGCTACGAACAAGCTATCTGTCAGCAGTTGAAGCGTTCATTGCATAATCGGCATGGCATGTAAGAAGTACACTGCCGACCGCATGACGTTACTATGAAGAAAGATCGGCATATGATCGCTGCAGTACTTAATCACAACCGATTAACGAGAATGA